>JABSTQ010007882.1:0-45849 GCA_013358835.2 Ixodes persulcatus
CGTAATCTTCCGCCCCGAGGTCGACACAACGAAACCGCTCAAAGGCGAGAAATGCAAGATGGCGGATTGTTTGGAACTAGATACTCTCGAACCCAGGCGCATGAAATACTCCGCGCATGTGCACCGCGTATTTCTACAAAAGGTCCATTGAAAAACTGCAGAATACATCAGCACATCTTCCATCGTACTCCTCAAAAAAGAAGGAAAAGTGTATTTTGGGTGTAATCAACACCCCCTAGTCTGCGAACAGCCTGCTCTCCCTCCAGGCAACGTAACGTCATCACACTTGGATGACGGCCAACTCAAGAACTGGGCACAAGCCCGACGCCAGACGGCCTTCGACGCATCGGTTGGTCACGAAGCCCAGTCAAACGCTGACGCTGCACTCGTTTCTCATGTGCGCTTGTGCTCGACCCGACTGTGATGACGTCTAAATGCTACTGCGCTGATTTTGGTTATCGGTGCATGTGTAATATTCTTCGGTGGTTCAAATGATGAGTGTTCTTGGGTCCCGTGAAAAGTAATACCTTCGTACGTGTATATGCATACTTTATTGAAGCACAAGGATTACTCGAACCGTTTTACTCAATATGCGGACGATATTACGATTTGGACTGAATACGATGACTTCCCCACCACAAGGCGGGCTTGTGAGAAACTTCAGAATGCCCTGTTGACCATCCAGCTCTCGCTCGCTCGCCGTCACAGCCGTGAAAGTGTCACCAGACAAGACTCACTACTTGCTCATTTGGGGACCGACCACTGAACGCGCAAGGCCAACTTAGATTGGCACGGTCAACCCCTGATTCAGCCAAAGGAAGAGTGGATTGGAATCCTGGAGTGTCCATAAGCGCCGAAGGCGGGGCACAGGAATGGATGAAACTTATCCCTACGTGAAAAAAATTCGTTCAGATTATCTTGTTGACCTCCACCAAGTTTGGCGGGGCGACCAGAGACATCGCTCGCACGCTTGTCCAAGCGGACCTCACCTCACGGGCCTGCTACGGGGCTATATATACCCTTCACTTTAAACGCGCCCAACGGGTGAACTCGACAACACTCTACCGAATGGCACTCATTGTTGTCACTGACCTTCCACCCCACACCCCCGTTCACAGAACTCTATCGACACAGCGGCCTTCCGAAGGGGTCATCCACACCCGAAAGAAAGGCGAGACCCTCATGCGCCTTTACACGTCGGACTACTTGACTACGACGACCACACACACCACTGCGTTCCCACACCGTGCGCAATACGTGTGAGAACGCGCTGTAGGTATGCGCAGTAGACCATTCCACGTCCCATTCTCACACTCCTTCACATTCGCACGACTCTTCGAAGGACCTGACGACCTAACGTCGTCCTCGACGTTATCTTAGACGTCGTCCCCTAGGTCGTCCTAGACGTAGTCTTTGAAGTCGTCTTAGATGCCGTCCTTGAGGTCGTCCGAGAGGTCATCCTAGACGTTCTCTTCGACGTCGTTCTTCAGAGCTCCATCCTCGACGTCGTCCTTGAGGTTGTCGTAAAGGTCGTCCTTAAGATCGCCCTAGAGGTTGTTTTAGAAGTCGATCTCGACGTCGTCCCAGACGTTGTCCTTGAGGTTGTACAAGACGAATGCTATCGCAGTTCATAGACAACCAACAATAGTGGTTTCTGCGGCAATTTCTTATCTGCTGGCTTGCTCCTTCGCTCACTTCAACGCGACACGCTCCTGTCTGATTGAAACGGCGATTGACGCTGCCCCGGCAGCCGTGAATCCACAATCTTCGCTTGCTCTGGACAGCGGCCGAGCGGCCGATCTCGCGTCCTCTGCGGCAAGGGGCAGTTCACGCGACTCTCAAGCGCACCTCGGTAAAGGGTTAAACCCCCTCTCCCCCCAACCTTCCCCTCTCATTTGCTGTGCCACCCATACGTAGTTCTAAAGAAATTTATGCCGCATAGCACACTTATGCATCGACCAATTTCTTTTTTTACAGCGAAGCTTTGTACGACTCGTTGGTTGGGTTTTTTCGTGTCCGTTGACTGAACTGTAGTCGACAAAAAACCATCGCGCTCGCCTTATCAAAAGGGTACTGTACAAATAGTGGTTCGAATGAAATAGCGCTGCGTCATTCATATAATTGACAATGCAAGAGAAATCTAAGACGGCCGGTTCTTTCAGTAGTACAGAAACTAAGGACGACGTTGCTTTATTTGATTCGTGCCACTATTCGCACACTCCTATTTATGACCGTTCGCGCCAACGTTATCCATTGTCATGTGGTTTTGACGCTTGCTTCCATAAGAAAACCACAAAACAAGTGTGAAAACAACGTGATAGATAACAACCAGGTAGCGCTCCCCGCAAGCGTTTCTCCGTAAAGATTGCGGTTGTATAAGCTGCCGCGGCAACGGCAGCGTGCGAAGCCTTTCATATATATATATAAAAAAAAAACGTTTGGTACAGCGCATTTGCTTTTCTTTTCGTCAATTATTTGGTATAGATCCTTTTGCTGTTCACAAACATGAACTGCCGCTTGTGTCCCAAGCGACTTCCGGTCGCACCGTCTTTGCAAGCCTGTTGAGCTTGCTTATGTCACCAGTGTTAGAAGGCATGAATGCTACATGGACAATAAAATTGGAGACTTAATGAGGGCCTTTGGCCGTAAAATATTACACCTTGGAAGAGGCAAGTTGGTTTACAATGAATACTCGAAACATTTTAAAAAGATCTCGCTCTCCTTCGTTCTTTTGGCGTTCACCAGGTGAATTCGTGGTTAAAAGCTTCATCTACATTTCAAGCAGCGGTGTTAAGGTGGTCCTTGTTCATTCTTTTTTTAAACCGAAAGTTCTCCGGGACGTCAAAGACTGGAGCTTTACCTGGTGGTGTTGGCCATAAAAAGGGTCTATAGTGCACTGGGCAATCATTGCGGGTGATATCGCAGCTTTTCTGTCCAACCGTTTCCACAGCGTGGATGAAAACCTTAATGTTTCTTCACACTATCGAACCTGAAATATAGTCTAATACATGAACCTAGAAATACCTTTGCTTGCGGTGAAGATGATATAAATGATCAGCCTATTAGATCAGTTACCAACTTAATTAATGGGTCACTCTCACGGATATGTAGCCTAGTCTTAAGTATCCGCATATTTCCTGATAAAATAAAAATTGCGAGGGTGATTCATAGACGAGGTGAATGAAACGACCTAAATAATTACAAACCAATGTTGGTTGCACCGATTGTTTTTTCAAACCTCATAGAGCAAGTTTAATAATCGACAAACCTTAAATTTGTTTGATATAGATAATGCCAATAAACCAATAGTGCTGCCTTCAGAAGCCAAAATCGCCAGGATTGATGCCGTTAAACATAAAAAGATATGATTGGCGATTTGGAGCAGAGGTTCTATGATGCAAAAGCACTTCTCGACTCTAAAAAATGCTTGATTCAGTCAAGCATGATTTTATATACAGAAAAATGTCTATACCGGAAGTCAGATTATAGTACTTTAGTATCATTAAAACCTATTTAGGAAATTGTTTACAATACACAAGATATTAATCACGCAAAGTCACATATGTGTTAAATAAAAGATGGCGTCTCACAGGGTTCATTTTCGACTACTCTTATTTTTAATTTACATAAATGGCATTATACAAATACCCCAAACACCTGATATAAATTTATATGCTAATGACAAAAACAAATATTTTTCTCGGCCAAACTTACGAGTACTTGAGCGCGTAACCAATACATGGTTTCAAAAATATTGTTAAAGCTGAGAGTAAACAAACTAGAATAAAAAATAAAGAATATTATCTTTGACCACGAAATATTTTTGTAAGCAGTGATAGAGTGCAGGCGAGCTGGTAATTATTCGACATCTTGGAAACCCTGAGATGGGGAACGAAAAACCCCATCTCAGGGTTTCCAAGATGTCGAAATATTTTTATTCAACTAGAAATGCATACTCAGTTTCAAAGCGAAATTATCGAAGGTGTTATGTCATACGAAAATGGTCTATGGACGTTTATGGAAAATCGTATGGTGAGCTATCACCTTCTATAGCCCTCTATGGTCAGCCATAAGAAACCGTAAAACACGCTATAGACACCTATAGAAAAGTCTATGTCTTAAAAGCTATAGAATCTTGACCATTCCGATTTCTATAGCTGGCTAAAGAATAATTTATGGCTATGCAGCTATAGACTTGCGACTATTCAATATCCTTTAGCGAGCTATAGAAATATGTATGTCCTTAATGCTATAGATTCGTGACTATTGAATGTGCTTTAGCCGGCTATAAAGTGGTGTATGTCCTTAAATGTATAGACTCGCGACCATTGAAGTTTCTTTAGCCGATTCTATAGTGTTTTATGTCACCAAAGCTATAGGGCCCCGACCTTTCAATGTGCTTTAGCCGGCTATAGAGCTGTGTATGTCCCTAAATCTATAGACTCGCGACCATTGAATTTTCTTTAGCCGTCTCTATAGTGTTTTATGTCACCAAAGCTATAGGCCTCCGACCTTTCAATTTGCTTTAGCCGCCTATAGAGTCGTGTATGTCCCTAAACCTATAGAATCGCGACCATTGAATTTTCTTTAGCCGACTCATTAGTGGTTTATGTCACCAAAGCCATAGCCTCCAACCTTTCAGTGTGCTTTAGCCGGCTATAGAGGGATGTATGTCTCTCGAGCTATAGACTCGTGACCATCCAGTTTTTTTTAGCCGGCTTAATGGTGTTTTATATTGCTTAGGCTATAGGCCCGCGACCTTTTCTCTTTTACTGCAGATGTAGGAAAGTGGAAGACAGTCATTCATGCACTCGATCGTGGCGAGCATTTTCTTAAGCCAGGTTAACGGGCCGTACGTCGCCGCGGCTATACGTCCGAGATCACAATAGCGTCCTTAGCTGCCTATAGGACTATTGCAGTTTTGCCGGCTGCTTTACCTGCGCATAGCCTTATTTCGGCGTCGACGTCATGTCAATCTTCCGTTTTTTTAGCTCTAATTATTTGTCTTTTCCAGTGTATTTTGTAAGTATATGTATTTCGTAGCGCGCCTTCTACTTTGTCCGTGTCACTGCCATGTTTGTATTTCTTTCTGCCTGCTGTATTAAATATATTTAATGTTTCTTGTTTATATTTCGTCGTTCTCGACGCGGCGTCAACGAACATAAAGCCGCTGCTTACGCCACTACAGAGGTGAGCTCTACTCTTGTCACGACGGTCTATCGCGCTATAAAGTCGTCTATTGGACTCGAATAAAGTCTCGAGAGGGCTGTTTCGAATGCCGGTGCACATGTCATAAGTGTAGGTAGAGCAACGACAGTGCAATCGCGACGCGACAGTCGACTGCGCCTCGATCTGGCCGGCCGCGCTCGCTCTGTGGAAATGTAAGCTTGGGACTCTCGAGCAGCGTTAGCTTACTGAAGATGCAAGACGCTACTTTGTCGTCGCGAATCCTTTGCCCTTCGAATGGCTGCGAAGCCGTTCCAGCTCCCGGCGTACCCTACGCAGCGTCATCCCAACAACCGTTCGCACAGCATCGGAACCTTCCGTCTGCGAGCACCGGCGGTTCGTCGTCGCGGGGATCATGTTCGCGGGAGTTCATGTTCGCGGGGGTGCATAAAATGCTCCCATTCAAGTCGCGACAATAAATCGTCGGCGCTCGCAGATTGCCAATAGGCTCCAGAAAGATTGCGATGCTGCGCGGGCGGTCGCTGACAGGCGCTGCTGCCTAGGGTACGCCGAGTACTGGAACGTTTTCGCCGGCGTTCGCAGGGCAAAGATTCTTAATGACAAAGCAGCGTCCTGCATCATCAGCAAGCTAACGCTGCTCGAGAGTCCGACGCTCATATTTTATCAGAGCGAACGCGGACAGCCAGATCGAGGCGCAGTCGTCTCTTGCTTCGCGATTGCTGCGTCGTTGCTCTGACTAAACAATTGAGACAGTTCTCTCGAGACTTCATGAGCGTTAAATAGACGCGTCTATAGCGCGATAGAGTGTCGTGAAAACACAGAAAAGCTCACCCCGGCAGGGACGTAAGCAGCGGTGCAATGTCCGTCGACGCCCGTGTCGAGAACGGCGAAATATACAAAAAAACACAAGTTAACACCCGAAAAAAAAAAATTAATATCGTTGGGCACGCGCTACCTTAGGTGCGTCCTATTATCTCTCTGTTCTGCGAATTCCACAAATCAGCAAGCGCTGTGGCTAATTTTTCTTCTTTTTCTTTAAATTATGAGACATTGAAGTCGTTGGAGCTTCTTGGAGCACACAGCCCCACCATGTGTCATCGTGGTGCGCAGAGATTGTAATTGATGACAGTGCTATAGACTGAACTCACGGATGAAGAACGTTTTACGGCAATTTTTTTTTTTTTAACCATGCAATCAGAAATGCCAGAACGATGCAAAGATTCCCAAAATTGAAGTTCAAAAATGCAAACAGGACAGTGAAAAAAAAATATATATATATACATTTATTTATTGTTTTTGTGGACATCCTGCGCAAAAAAAGCATTCGCCATTAATTCTTCATTTTAAATTATAATGTGGGTTACACGGCGTAAAATATGGTTTCTTCAAACCTGCCCAGTTTTGGGTCACTTTTGGGAAGTGCAGCTTTGGAAGTCCAAAAGCTGGCCTTCATGGAGCTGTCCTGTTCACTCGGTAGTGACAGCAGAGTAGACGCTATGCGTGGTTGAGGCCAATTGAGTCTCCGGTTAGGGTCACGCGACAACAGTCTCGAAGCTGGTGATAACGCTGAACACGGCACCTGCCTTAAGCCCAAGGCCACACATAGCATCCACTGCACTATCAACCTTGTGTCGAACTGTCAACAGGATATAAGTGACACATTCTCTCGTTGTGTTCATTGTTGGTATGCCCCTGAAGATTAGTCTTTGTGGTCGCACCCCCGTTCTGCCCTTGAAGGAGCTCTGCTTTTCAACTGCTCTGTTTTCTCTCTCTCCCTAAGCTGAAAGCATTGTAGAAGGTGCGAACTCGGCGGACCAATAAACGATAGACTTTTCACCGCTTAATTCCGCTCTCTGTGCGCGTGTAGCGGAAGGAGCGTGATCACGTGGTTGGACGGATGACGCATTAGCAGTTGCCAATCCCGGAATGCCTGCTTGCGGACCTAGTTTCGCGTGTCGTGCGGCCCACGGGGCTGCGGTGAATTTCGCTTCTATGGTAAAGGGTATCTCGGTCGAAAAGTCCTACCCGTATGTCGGCAACAAGCGATTTCTTCAAAGAAGACCAAGACATTCTTGTGATACGTTCAGTGTTCGGTTCGGCAAATGTCAGCTTGTGCTACATTGTGGTGAATCTTCACGGACCCCTTCCTTCTCGGTTTTGTGTTTGAGTGGTTTTTCTGCTGTGCCCGTGTCGACAATCTCGGATTCCATCTTTCAAGTTCGGTATTTTCAACGTAAGTGCGCTGCAATCTACTCGACGACAATTGACCGTTCTGTAGTGTCTATCTCCTGGCAGTGCCTATGTTCTGACAGCTGGGAGAATATAATTTCCCCGAAATTCTACCGCAGTCACCTGCCTTTAGCTGTCTGAAATCATGTGAAAATTGCAGTTAGAATACTGACTTTCTTATTCTCCCTGCGTTTTGTGAAACCACGTTTAATGGACACCTTTTAGTAGATACACGTTTCCTTGACACACGTTTAGTCGACACTCGTTACGCGAATTGCACGCTGCAGGGACATTTTGTCGCGCCTGTTTTCCTGACGCGCGTGCTCAACGATTCAGCCCACCCGTTCCCGCCAGTTCTTGGCGTGTCTGCAGCAACTCATTACCAAAAAAAAAAAAAGACATTTTGAGTTGTTTATAAACATCACGTGTTGATGAAACGTCGTTCGATGAACTGATGGCAGCGACAATGAGTGGCGACTGGCAGTAGAATTTCGGGGTGGTGGGGAGGGGGGGGGGGGGGGGATTTGGCCACTACCTAGGAATTGCCTTCGGTTCTTGTTTGCTTTGCAATATTCTCAGTTGTATAACAGCTTAGTAATACCTCTTTACATACTACAGATTGCTTTGTTTGTGCTTGTCTACAGGATGGGCTGTGTGTAATAAACTTCTAGGAGATTTGAAAACAATTCCTTGTGTCTGTTTACCTGTGCTTTTGCAAACACCTGGGTGAGTGCATTTGCTTTTTGTTGTTTTTTTTTGTTGAAATGTTAGCTCTCTGTTTTAAATGGGGTTATGAAGTTCGACATGTCTTCCAAGGTTTTTTGTTTAAAGATGTACAGTGACAACCAATAATTTGTTTCACATTTCATGCGATTGCGGTAAAAAGAAAAACAGGCAGCTATAGCACGATGGTAAAGAGACGCATAAGACGAGCTCTAGAAGAAGCTATAGCAAACCATACAGAGAGCAGTAGGCGCTAAAGAAACCATAGAAAAAGCCATAGGCTGCTATAGCACGGTGTCTAAAAAGATCCATGGAGTGAGCCATAGAGATAACTGTAGCAGACCATACAAGAAGCTACGGGCGGCTGAAGGAGCCATAGGAAATGCCATAGGCACTTGTAGTAGGATGGGTATAGAGAGCCATAGGACGAACTATAGAATGAGCTATAGCGGACCATACAAAGAGCAATAGGCGGTTAAAGAAACCATAGGAAAAGCCATAGGCTGCTATAGCAAGGTGTCTAAAAAGATCCATAGAGTAAGCCATAGAGATCTCTATAGCAGACCATACAAGAAGCTATATGCGGCTAAAGGAACCATAGGAAATGCCATAGGCAGCTGTAGCACGATTGGTATAGAGAACCATAAGACGAACTATAGAATGAGCTATAGCGGACCATACAAAGAGCAATAGGCGGCTAAAGAAACCATAGGAAAAGCCATAGGCAGCTATAGCACGGTGTCTAAAAAGATCCATAGAGTGAGCCATAGAGATCTCTATAGCAGACCATACAAGAAGCTATAGGCGGCTAAAGGAACCATAGGAAATGCCGTAGGCAGCTATAGTCCGATGGGTATAGAGAACCCTAGGACGAGCTATAGAATGAGCTATAGCGGAATATACAAAGAGCAATAGGCGGCTAAAGAAACCATATGAAAAGCCATAGGCAGCTATAGCACGGTGTCTAAAAAGATCCATAGAGTAAGCCATAGAGATCTCTATAACACGCCATACAAGTAGCTATAGGCGGCTAAAGGTACCATAGGAAATACCATAGGCAGCTGTAGCACGATGGGTATAGAGAACCATAAGACAAACTATAGAATGAGCTATAGCGGACCATACAAAGAGCAATAGGCGGCTAAAGAAACCATAGGAAAAGCCATAGGCAGCTATAGCACGGTGTCTAAAAAGATCCATAGAGTAAGCCATAGAAATCTCTATAGCAGACCTTACAAGAAGCTATAGACTGCCAAAGGTACCAAAAGAAAAGCCATAGGCGGCTATAGCATCCTTTCTAAAGGGACCCATAGATTAAACCATACAAAATTCGATGGCGAAATTTCTATTGAAAAAGCTATAGACAACCATAGGGGAGACCATAGCAAAAGCTTTAGACAGCCATAGAAGCGGCTATAGCTAATTGGGCCAATTTGCTATAGCCGGCTATACAAAGGATTTTCTATAGCCAACCATAGACCATTTTTGTATGGGATAAGTTCAAATGCGTTCTGTTTCATGAACATTCCAACTGTCCTTTTCATGTTGACAAAGTAAAAACAAATATTTGATGATCTATTGGGGTTATGTTTAGGCTTAAGCATTTATTCCCCCATTGGTCAGAAACAAAAACCCGCTATATTTTGAATCAGTTTATTTACGTCTTCACTACTGCTTTCTCACATGGGGGACCACCACAAAAGAAATATAAACATTCTGCACGTACACCAAAAAAAGGTCCTGCGCTACGTCAAAAATGCACCGTACCGAGATCCCTCTGTTCCACTCCTTAGAAAACTGGATATTAACCATTCTTAATGTTTATAAAAAGAAATCAGGTTAAATCATGTGTAATCAAATCAATTTCAAACCATATACTTTCTTCGAGAAGAAAAATTAGGAAGACCATGCTTAGGATGTTCGGCGCACGTATAGCTAAAGGGAAAATGCGCACTAGCTATGGCAGAAAGAGATTGAATTTTCAAACACCACACCTTATAAATAACCATACTTTTCTCATGATGATGATGGTGGGAGTTATGTCCGTGCAAGCTCTAAAAAATACATCAATGCTTACCTTTGTCGTTTCAAAGGTAACGGTTTTGCTGCTTCGTTGTTTTTTCGTGCACTGGTGCCGTTTTATTTTGTGCGGCGTTTTTTTTTAGTAGACTTCGAGAAAAAATATTTTATCTCCTTTCTGTATGGGCGAATGGGGACTTTCAGAGTCCTTTGTTTTTTGTTTTCTGCAAATTTATTGCCTGGTGGCACGTTTTTGCGTCGTGTTTGTGCAGGTTTAAAGGGATGGATGTACGTTGTTTTCTCGCTTATATGTGACTGGTTTTTACTTTCCTTGGTTTCGACATTTTTATACAGAGTTTCCTTTCTGTCTTTCATTCTTTTTGTATTGCTGTTATGCGTTTTTTAAAGTTTGATTTGTCCCGGTCATCTGAGGTTTTTTTCTGTGTTTAATATATATACCTTTTGTCTGAACTTGCTGTACGGCATGACCGGGGATGGGGGGGAGTTCAGGCACGCTTATGCCTTTTATGACCTCTTCCCCTACCCCCCCCCCCCCCCCCCGACAACTGTACTATTCGTCGGCTGACTAGATAAAATCTTTCATTCTTCTTTCTTCTTACACCACGACTTGACGCCACAACATGACGTCACACGAAAACGTCGCTTGATGTCAGGTCATGTGTAGTCAAATAAAGAACCATACATTTTCCTTCACTCTCACAAACTGTGTAATGTCTTCTAAACAAATTCAAAAGATCGCTCCTTGAATACTCTTCCATACAGTATAGGACTTTGCAGAGAGAGCTGGATGCAAATTTTTCCTCTCTTCTCCCGTAATTAAATATACCGTGGAAAAGGCTGTATGTTGCTAAATGTTGAAATCAAACAATACAGAAATCGTTAGCTAAGTACAAATACTATTTCAAAACCTTCATAATTAACTCTTTCATTTAGAATTCTTCAACTTGCGGCATGATGTTTTTTACGCTGCTGGCGTGCTCGTTACTGCTGTGCATTGGAGGTAAGCAAGAACGTTTTAAGTTGAACTTATTTTAACAACTTTACCACCATCGCATTTTCCCGACGACAGTCCGCTTCCGATGTGTAGACCGCAGGGGGAAATTCGCACTCAATAGACCCTTTTTAAAATTCTGTGCCATACGTTGGCTCAAAAAGCAATTTCACCTTTGACAAACTAATGTCGGTCATGAAACAGTATTTCACCGGTCACCGTCACTTTTTTATTATTTGTCAGTTTTGATGGTAAAAACCTAAAAGCTGACTAGTACAAAGCGGCGACTTATAAGCGTCTAGATTAAATATTCCGCCACCGAAAAGGCTTAAGAGTCAAACTTGTGCCAATACGCTGATTGGACCACACTCCAAAATATACTCTTCCGCAGCCGTTGTATCTAATTCGTGTGTCGTGTCATATTGACATCTCAAACCTCCAGGCCTCACATATCCTCCATTTGGTAGTATCTTCAGCGTCTTCATCAACCTCAAGAAGGGCGCCATTAGCTTGCCGCACAGGCTTCAAACTAAGATGATGATAGTGATAAAAGTTGCCCGACTAAATTTCACAACTTGTTTATGCTTTGAACGTTGCGCAATGTCCGCACAAGTCCGGACTTCATTTCTGTTCTTACTCATACTAAAAACTCTAACGTGCATCTCTTCCCCTATGCGGAGATCAAGTCCTTTGCTTCTTGCGCGTGCGTTGCGGTGACGTCAGAATGGCGCCGAGCTCTGATTGGCTTTGATTGAAAGGATAGTGCGTAGACCTTAATGCCAGATGCCTTGAGGTCTACCCACTGTTTTGGTTTTTTCCATCAGCCAATAAGAGCCTGGCGTTCTGACATCATAGCAACCCGTGTGCAAGAAGCAGACAATTAACTTGCGCTCCGCATAACAATGGCACTCTGCCGTGAACATAGACAAGCCCGCCGCTTACAAACAAGTCAGCTTTTGCCCACAGCATGCGTGCGCATTACGCGTGCGCAGAAACCAGACTTTCTATGATAGGAAGCTTCTGCGCATGCGCAACGCCGACAGCAGGGCCACCGCAGCAGCGTGACGTCATAGCCGTTCGTTAGGTATTTGAGCGCGATGTACACAGCGAGTGCTAAGAACGGGCTCACACATATACACGTTTGCCAGAACGGCCACAGGGCGGCGCCATCTTGCTGAGTTGGGGTGCGCTTCGATGTGTCACAATCTGATTACGACGCCAGGCGTCGTAATCGGATTTTGACGCGCTCCCAAGCGCACCCCAACTGAGAAAGATGGCGACGCCCTGTGTCTATACTAACAAATGTGTATAGGCTGCTAAGACCGGAAATCTTTATGGTATGTGAAATACACGTTGCGAAAGCACTCTGGAGGCTCGCCGACAGCACACGCTCAGGGCCCAGGACTCACCAATGGCCGCCGCTGAAACCCCTATTGAAGTTAATCATACTGTCAATTCATTTGCATTATAAAATTGGTATTACCTTCATATGCTCTATTTCTGGCTAAGAAAAGCAAGACAAACCCCTCCCAGAAAGCCCTCCACTATTAGATCTCTAGCAAAGCAAAACGGATGAGCGGAGGCTAGAAGAGCTAAGGAGGGGTTCGTATCCTCTCCTCTGTTCGTTTTGCTAAAGCGGAAAGAGGGGAGGGCCTCGTGTGAAGAGCTTGTTATACTTTTTTTAACCTGCACCAGCCTTTTATTATTATTGCCTTTTCAATTTGAATTGGTTTCGTTGTTCTTAACATTTCAATAAAAGCAAGAACTGCGCATACCAATCTTCTTTCGGCGGCATTGCTGCTGTGGTTTCAAAGCCACTTAATATTTAGGTATTTGCCTACGGTAACTTCATTCCAACAGAAAGTGGTTGTTCTTTGTGCCATATAAAGATCGAACTTAATTCGGATTGTCTGTTGCAGCACAGCTACCTTGAGCATGATCCGCGGGAGCATTGACACTGAGGGTGACACACTGATATAGATTGAGAATAAATAACAGCATGATCCGGAGTGTCGCCCTTCCTAATTTTGCTTAATCTTTGAAATTGCCAAAAAGAACAAAGTATAAATCACGCGTTACTGGGCGCTTCATTGGGAAGGCTACGCGCAATAAACCCTTTCTTAACACCATATCAAGCAACACATGCGGTCGCCATTTCTTGGCCACGAAGCATGTTACTGGATCCGAGTACTTACCTAACGCTGACGCAGCACTCGTTTTCGAGACGAGCGAAACCGATTTCACCCCGACCGCTGACGGATTTCTCGTATCCATTAGATGCTCAGAGTACTACATGCACAAACAATGACGCGCTCGGATAATTATAGCGCAAAACACACCAGATGGTCATCACTTTTGACAGATCTCTATTGTTTTAATTTTAATATACTTTTTATATTTTTTTTCGTACGTTCTATCAAGGCACTGGATGGCCCGATAAAGAGTGTGGCCGAAGTCGTGTATACAGACGAGAACGATATGTATACAGAGGACGGCCGGCCAAGGATGGAGAATTCCCCTGGATGGTACAGGTGAAGCTTCTTTGACTCGCCAAAGTTCTTAAAGGTAACCTGAAGAGGTTTCTGAGATCACCTCTAAATGGTGATAACTCACTGTGCTTGCTCTAAGTATCCTTGAAATTCCTAAATCATGACGATACGCGGCCGATTTCTCTATTAAAAGAGCAATCAAGATAGCAACACACAGAGGTATCTCCGGCAATGGGAGGACCATGTTCCAAAACAAGGACCATTGTGAGCCAAAGCCAATAGCAAGCGAAGGATCCTCGCGCCTTCGACCGGTGGAACCACGGAGTGATATCTCGAATGTGCGCGGCTCGTTGCCCATACAGCCTGGACTACGATTCAACCAAGCAAGGGCGCGCTCGAGAGCAGACTACCTGAGACATCACTCCCGCGGAAGACAAAAAAAAATACCTAGTGCGTGATTCTTTTAGACCGATTTTTGCAGTATAATGTTCCCTCTCTGCGAAAAAAATTTACATTTTTCGACTATCTTATTTGCTTTTTATCATTTTGTAATAACAGCGTTTGCAATCCCAACGAAGTATTGCGTTTTCATTGGTCACATGTCGCTCTGGTTGCCGGAACAATGCTCGCCCCATTGCCGCAGATGACCTCGCTGTGTTGCGATCTTCTATTGTTTTTTCTTAGCAGTAATATCGGCCGCGGAGTGTTATGATTTATGGATTTCAATAGGATGCTTAGAGCCCGCAGAGTGAGTTATCGCCATCTTTAGGCGATCTTACAAACCCCCTCAGGGCACCTTTAAGCCTAGGTGACGAGCGTTTAGTTTAACAACCTCTAAGACTTTCGATTATCAAAGTGCACGAATTTTACGCGCGACTTGCAATCGTGTCACACTGCGGTCATTACCCTGAGTCCGGCCGCAGCTGACGCTAAGTTTCAAGGATGCCAAGCAAACGGCGCCCAAAGTATCTGGTAACGGCTTTCGTCGCTCTTGTGCGTTTGCTATGCGTAGAGCAAGTCGTCTGCTGCTTGCGCAGGAGTTGCGGTGACGTCAGCAAGACGCCGAGCTCTCATTGCCTCTGATTGAAAGATAGTGGGTAGACCTCAAGGCAGCTTGCTTTGAGGTCCTCCCAGCATTCTTCACTCAGAACCAATCAGAGCTCGGCGTCGTTCTGACGTCACCAGAGCCCCTACAACAAGAAGCAGACGAGCTTGCGCTCCGCATACCAGGCGTTAAACCAATCACGCTCGTGATTTTGGAGATCAGCATAGTTTTATTCAACGTTCGGGCCACTTTCTCTCCCGCCCCTACGAGTCTGTGCTCGATTCCTTCTGATTAGTGATGTTCCTTGTTTTCGTGTTTTGGTCATTCTTTGTATTGATTTGGTTGACTCGTCCCTGACGTCCGCGGTTACTCCTTGTTGATGTTGTTTTTTTTTGTTTTTTTTTATGACTTTTCCGTCGTATTTTAGTTTTACAGTGGTGGGTCCCTTACAGCCAACGATCGTGTGTCTGTTGTTTTTTTCTGGCGATGAAGTCAGTTCAAATTTGTTTAGGTGGTTATCAATCTGATCCAATCTTTTCTGCGGTATTTCTTGCTTGTGTGTCAGGTGGCCCTTGTTCCTCCATATCTTTATGTCATTCGCATACGCGTTGTAGTGGAATCCCTCTCTTTTCATAAGTTTGCATAGTAGTGGAGCCATTACAAGGCTGAACAAGTTCGGTGACTAAACCGATCCTTGGGGTGCCCCAACGTCGTTTGACTTTATGGAGTTGATGTGTGTGCTTACTTCATGTATGTTCGCATGAAATTACGTTATTTCGGACGAGGAGTCTGGGGGCCTAAGGTAAAAGAAGACAAGTTTGTCTCCTGGCGAGACCCCAGCCCCTAATTTTTACATCTCCCGGCAGAAAAACAAATACTCACATGTATGATTTCGCCACGCGTCGCACGAAAATGATTTGTTTTTTTCTTTTACATAAACAAAACAAGTTGGAATATGAACTGCCGAGCATGAGAGGTTTAAAACTTATGTCTGAATGATATTTATTTTATAATGTTCAATCTGAATAGTTGTTTGTGACATTTAAATTATGCTAGGGCGTGTGTTTACCACGTCAAGAATGAGATATTAAAGTTGTTGGAAATCATAATTTGTGGAACTTTGCTTTTTACATAATGACAACTTTTTAAACTATATTTTCTAAACGTTCTGAATACATGTTAGAAAAAAATAGATTCGTTTTGTTTGGTTTCATTGAAAATATTGATTGATATCCTTTAAGGATCAAGATTTGCTCTGTAGTTAATATCTTGCGTTCCTGAAATGAATGCCGTGTATGCTCGTATTTCTGGATGTCTCCAACGAATCGAACTGCTTCTTGACAGGATAAATAACTTTTTTGTATTACTTAGAGTATTAGTTCCCCATACCAATATACAATACCGAAGACGAGAGTAAATACGTTAATGAATATTTGTAACTTTAACCACATTGATAATCATTTTTTGTGATTATTTATTTAGCCTACTGCTCTTGATCAATAGCATTTGAAACAAATTGGGTCGTGTGTATGTTTCTACTGCCAAGAACTTGGTCTGCCTCAACGGGCGACCAGTCTCCCAGCTTTAGATGAGAAATTTAGCCAGCGCAGTACAACCGCTAGCCTGGGGTCTTTAACGTGCGCCACGCAGTAGAGATACACGCCCGCACGCCGATATGATGCTCATCCAGATCCAAACGGGCACGGGTATGGATTGAACCCAGGATCCCTGGATTCTGCAGCGCGAGCTTTCGCTCCACGTGCTCCGAGCTGGTGTGCGCTAGCCCACTCGGCCACCGACCCCTTTCTTTTTTTTTTGGTCTTTATACCAGTTTTATTCACCAACAGCATGTTGAGGCTATGTATACATTTTCTTAGCAAATATCATTAAGTACGTTTGAAGTTTTTACATAGTTTTTCTCATTTTATTACCCACGGAGGCAGGTCATCTTGATCTGTTTTGATACAACGTATTTGTGTTACAAATTCTGCGAAGTATGCTTCAACTGGCCGTGGATTAAGGTCTGCGTTTCTAACTGCCATCCTTGAGCACCAAATACTGTATGAACCAGCTAGCATTATGAGGTCGTACGTTCCAAGTTCATGAGAAGTAATTGGAAGAAAACGAATCGATTGGGACGTTATTTCTAAGTCCTTTTTCAATGTCCTCTGTAACACGTCCTAAAAAAAGGGCGTCTCAACAAAAATAAATAAATGCTCTATGGTCTCATGTGTTTTGCACAGTAGGCAGTTGGTGGTCCAAGGAGCGAAAATACCTTTCTCGTGGAGCCATGCTTTCACTGGGAGGGTCGAGGTGGCAAGTTTAAAAAGAAACTTTTTGCACGCAGCTGGATCGCCATTTTCTTAACACGACAAAGAACATCCTGGCCAGGGCTTTGTCTGTGCACTGCGCGATACAAGGGCTTTGGGAAAAGAGCGTCATACAGGGCATTGGACAGGCCCTTCCTATTTACAGGTGACAAAAAGTCCCTGGAAAAGCGAACTGACAAAAACTTTTACGCATCCACAACCTCCTTGAGAAAACCTCCTATTTTGGATGGTTGCTTCCCGCAGCTTGAGACCAGAAAAGTAGGCAAGTGCCACGCCAATTTAGTTTGAATGACAGTGTGCATAATTGATTGTACAATGTCACGCAGAAAAAGGAATCGTAACACAAGTTTTCGTACAAACAGGTCTGCCATGCCCAGTCCCCCCAGAGGGATACAATGGAAAAGGGTTATCTCTTCTGATGAGTTCCCAGCTTGATTTCCAGATAAACATAGCACACAATCTATAGACTTTTTGCATACTACTTCGAGTACACTGCAACACAACGAAGATGTTACAGGCCGTTGCCCTCGCAAAAAATTATAAGTCGCCGTTCGGCCAGCGTGATACTTTCCGTTTCAGTTCGGCTGTTGCTTCGGACCAGTAAACACCAGGAGTGTGCATATGCTGAAGTGGTATACCAAGGTATTTTGTGGGCGTCAAGCCCCATTTGATTCCTGCGAACTCCAATGGCTTTGTAGCCCATAAGCAGTGACAAAAACCATAGCATTTTTATAGATTTACAGCCGCGCCACTAACGTCGCAAATGAGATTTACCCAATGCGATAGCGTTGGTCACACTTTTATCGCTGCAGAAAACTTCAACATCGTCGGCGTACGCAAATACCTTGACTTCGAGCGCGTTGAACAGAAAACCATAGTCCATTCGAGTTGTTCGCAACACTCAAACAGAGAGGTTCCAAATAAAGAGCGAACAATGGTGAGAGGGGCAACCCTGTCGCACTGAAGACAGTACAAGAATGCTCTCAGTTACGTTGCGGTTTACTCTAAGTCGTGTGGAACAGTTCTGATGTGCCATTCGCACTCCGCCATATAAAACGTGTCCAATGTTAACATGTCGCAAAATGGCTTAGAGGAATTTATGATGCACGCATCGAATGCCTTCTCGAGGTCAATCTGTAGCATGGCAATCTGATCTTCTCCATCAGTACAACAGTCATAGAATGCTTCTGTCTACGTGAATATTTGTTTGCATTGTTCTACCCTTTAACCACATGTTTGATGATCGGCTAGCAATTGGCATATTACACGCTGCAGCCTTCTACTTAGAATTTTCGCAAATATTTTATAATCTATCACTGCGAAGACTTATTGGCACTATAACACTCTCAACGACGCAACTTGGCGATATTTTCAGATTTTGGAATTAAAACCGCGTGAGTTCTCATGAAAGACAGCGGCAATATTTTTTTTCTTATAAGATTCTTCGATGACACCGAGCAAATTGGGACAGAGCCGACTTTTGATATTTTTGTAAAAAGATGAACATAGTCCGTCAGGGCCTGATGTTTTACTCCCGGGTAGGTCGCTTATTACTCTTTCTACTTCTTCAACGCTGATGGGTTTCTCCACCAATTCCTACGTGTTGTCGTCTAGCCTTGGAATAAGAGACAGAAGGTCTTTCATTTCACAATCCTGCCATCCCGAAGTGAGTGAAAATATTCGTCGGTAATTTTCAACAGACGCTTCCTCGATGTTTGTGCTACCCGCGGTGAGGGTGCAATTCCTATCGATTTAGGTTATTTCTTTGGACATTGCATATCCTTTTTAAGCTATCAAAGCTTGCTTGGTAGGTTGTTCGCCACAAAGAAACCTTCGCGTTCTTGCGCGGACCACAGCACCTTCATATCGCGCTTTCTGAAAGTGTTCGAGTTGTGCTTTGATATTTTCTATTTGTTTTACTCCTTGACCAGAGTTAGTACATTTTACTTCACACAGGCCCTTTAAATTCTGCTACAGTTTTCGCTCCTCTGCCCGGGCGTAAAACTTGAGCGCACTCGATCTTTCGATAGCTGACATTTTAACCTCCTCTTTGAACCGCTCCCCCCGTTCTAAAGGGCACATCCCGCTTTGCTCAACCATTCTATCACGGAGATCATCCACTGAAGCTTCAAATGTCTTGTCTTTAAGTAGGCCTGTGTTCAACTTCCCACAATCGAGAGTTAAACTTTGACCTAGGGGTTTGGTTTTCTTCAATTGTAACATTTACGAGAAAGTGGTCACTAAAGAACACTGGTTTTACGTGATAAGATTCAATGTTATTTGCGTGCGTGAGGAGAGTTCTGAAAATGTGTGAACTCAATTTTCTTTGTACTTTTTGAAACGTAAATAACATCTTCCCAATTATTCTCAGGGATTCTTTCACTCAGCACATTTGCACTAGAATCACTTACGCGCGTGAATGGAGTTCTCTCGCTTGCTTCAAAAATGCAATTAAAGTCGCCTAGAAGTATAATGGTCCGATCAGATTTGATGTAATGTGAAAACCCTCGGAAGAATGGCTCCCGTTTACTAACTTTACAAGGGGCATAGATGCAAATTATTCTCCACTGCTCTTCCATCAACTTAAAGTCACACAAAATAAACGACAATGGTCGTCGGTAATGACACTCACGTCTCAAAGAGGAACAGACTTTTTCAGGAACAAAAAACAACCACCTGCAGTGCCAACTGCATGAGTTACGCATACCACGTACAAATTTGAAAAGGCTGTAACGCCCTTCTGCTCTTCCTCTGCCATTTTTGTTTCTTGTATGGCCAAAAAGTCTAATTACTCCTCGTGGAGCAAACGTAACAGCTGGTACTGTTTTCGACTAGAGTTTAGACCTCTAATGTTGAGGGTTCCAAATGTTAAACCTTTAGTGGAAGCGCCAGTTTTGTTAGTCGGAAGCATTGTTGGGATTGCAGGAGGAAGCATGCATTGGAAAGCAACGTATAAACAGCCTCACATGGAAGTTACATCAACTGGCACTAGTAAAGAGAAAGTAGAACTAAAAAAGACTAAGAAAGACATGACCTAAATCGTTCGCAGTTTGAATGTAACCAGAAAGTAACCACCGTCTACGAGGTCCGCTCTCGTCCACTGCCTAGGGGAGGGCGGGGTTTGCACCATTTCTTCCTACCGTGAACTGGGGTCCCGTCGGGCCCCTCCTCTACGAGGTCCAAAGGCCTCTTTGAGGGGTCAGCGCCGTCATCCATTTCCAGGTCGTCTTTGGACGTGATGTCCGAATGGTGATCGCTCATGCAAGCTGGCTTCGTTAACTGGCCCTTCGAAGAATCCAAGGCAGCACCGTCGACGTCCGGACTGATGCTCCCAGCCGCAGGGTTGTCAGCTCCCAGAAAACTTGGCAAGATGTTGTCGCTCTCCCGTGCGAAGTCTTCCCTTCGACCGGCCAGAGGACTAGATGAGATGGTGTCGTTCTTCCGGGATAGGTCTCTTTTACGACCAGCTTGACAATTAGACGCCAAAGTGTCATCCTCTCGTACAGGATCTCTCTCATGACCAGCTGGACAACTTGACAAGGCGGTGTCATTCTTTTGTTCTAGGTGTTCATGTCGTTCATCTGAACCCTTTTGGTCAGCGGTAGTGACTGGATGTCGATTGTCGTCTTCGCCTTTCTCAGCTTCTTCTTCATCGATGAAGAACTCCGAGTTGTCTTCTTCGGGAGCAGGCAGCATCACGGTGGCATATGTTCGAATGAAGTCCTCTTGTTTGTGGCCATAACGATTGCACTTGTCGCAGTGGGGAACTCGGCACTTTCTGCGAATGTGGCCTGTCCTCTTGCATCGGAGGCAGAGTGGTGGTCTCTCTGGAACGACGAGCATGACCTTGCTGCCGAACATACCCAGCTGGTGCGGGAGACAATCTTTTGTTGTGCCCTTTTAGGGGTGAAGCTCCTTAGGGGCTAGCCATGTCCGTATGTCCGTCCGCCGTAGGCCGGCGTCGGGTGCTCGTGCTTCTGCTCGTGAAATCACGTGCTCACGAGCACGTGAGCGCATGCTCACGTGCTCGTGTAGGGCAAAGAAAAAAAATTGGAAAAAAAAAGATTAAAAAAATTATGAAAAAAGAAAAAGAAGAAAAAAAAGAGTAGGGGTTCTGAGATGCCATCCCATCTGTCTGTTAAAAAAAAAAAAGAAAAAGAAGAAAACCACACATTCTCCTACTGACATGAATGAAAAGGCTCAAAGAAAAAGAAGAAAAAAAAAGTGTAGGGGGTTCTGAGATGCCATCCCATCTTTCTGCTTAAAAAAAGAAAAAGAAGAAAACCACACATTCTCCTACTGACATGAATGAAAAGGCTCGGCATGCTGCGGCTCGGCGTCTATGCAGACAAGCACCACCAGAGCTTCGCCCCAAGCAACATCATTCACCACGTGGAGATGCGGTCAATTTTTGAGGTTCATTTTAACAAATCTCGTTGTCGTCTGAACGTTCTGGAATCCTTCCACCCTCCACGTGTCTCGGGACACTTCGTTCACCTTCCCGTAGGGCTCCAGGGCCCTCCGCACTGCGTCATCGCTTATGTGAATCGGTATCCAGTGCAGTCGTAGTCGGACCTCACATTCGTCAGGGTTGATGAGCAAACAACGTTTTTCTTTCGCGACCAGTTCTTTCGCGACAAGAAGCTTCCTCCTCGCAGTCAGAAATTTAAACCTGAAGAGCCAAACATGGTTCATTTAGTACTGGCCAGCTCCAATCATATCTTGTAGAACGCCATGGCATTCCATTTGTGTTCGAAAATCAGCTATCCTGTATGGGCGTCCAGAGGTGTCACAATGCGCAAATACAAAGTTCAAAACTTCGGTACCTGTAGGGAGAGACGGCAGAACCACTCGGTAGGAATCTGAGACATTTCAGTAGATGAACCACGGCCGGTGAAAGCCGTTCCAGACTCTCCTCAGGAGCTCATCAAACTTGCGACCGTTACGAACGGTGCCACGCACTTAATTTCCGGCCACCGATTCACCCCAGTAGCATTTCATTTATCAATATTCGGGTTCCGACTATGAGTATCTTCAAATAACACGCCAAGAAACTTACACGTCGTTGCGCGCTCAATTTTTTATCCTTCAGAAGTCATATTTTTGGTACTGTAAGACTTGAGAAGGATTGATTTAATGCGGTGATAGTTGACTTAACGATGGCGGTCTCGGGAGAACTGACTTTTAGGGGCGAAGCTCCTTAGGGGCTAGCCATGTCCGTCCGCCGTCCGCCGTCCGCCGTAGGCACGGCGTCGGGTGCTCGTGCTTCTGCTCGTGAGATCACGTACTCACGAGCACGTGAGCACATGCTCACGTGCTCGTGTAAGGCAAAAAAAAAAATTGGAAAAAAAAAAAGTTGAAAAAAATTATGAAAAAAGAAAAAGAAAAAAAAAAAAAGACTAGGGGGTTCTGAGATGCCATCCCATCTGTCTGCTTAAAAAAAGAAAAAGAAGAAAACCACACATTCTCCTACTGACATGAATTAAAACGCTCAAAGAAAAAGAAGAAAAAAAAAGAGTAGGAGGTTCTGAGATACCATCCCATCTGTCTGCTTAAAAAAAGAAAAAGAAGAAAACCACACATTCTCCTACTGACATGAATGAAAAGGCTCGGCATGCTGCGGCTCGGCGTCTACGCAGACAAGCACCACCAGAGCTTCGCCCCAAGCAACATCATTCACCACGTGGAGATGCGGTCAATTTTTCCTCACTTCCTTCACCACACAATATACGACGGGCTAATTTTTTCCCTCCAAAGTGTATACTTTTTACTAGTGTTGAGGTTACGTTGATAATATTTTATCAATTAAATAAATCATTAAATTAACTGTTGGAAGTTGTCTAAGCTATACTTGAAAACATCTCCCGTGTCATCAGCATATGAAATAATGTCACGTAATCCAAGAATATATCCACAATATCATTTATGAATAAAACATAACAAAGGCCCAGTGATAAGAACGTAGTGGAACATAGAATTTTATTAGATCTAGGTCATATTTAAAACCATGTAATATTGTACTGGGTGTCCCAAGGAGCGGCCAGGCTCTTTAAATCGACCGCAAAATTCGGTTTCTTAAACCTAACGCGCAACGACTTTGTGCAGCGTTATTTGCAAAGAGCGAACTTATTTGAGAAAAAAGTAAAGGAAGAAAAAGGCTTAGCTCCTATGGAAATGCAGCGAAGCCCCCGGTCTTCAAGCAATACGGCGCCGTTTCGCACGGGAGACAAGAGATGGCGCAAGTAATCGCGACGCCAACTGCCGCCAACGAACGACAATACGGTGCCGAGAGGATTTGGACCTTAGCTAAATAAATTTGCTATTTGTACTGTCAATGCTAAAAATGTAATCATGAATGACTGTCGAGCCACTGTATTTCATTCTTTATTTCTCTTCCCTGTTTTATAACTTATTTGTTATGATGGGTCTCCGGTCACTGTAGTGGGCCGGAGACCCGTCAAGCTGTTCCTTTGCAGCTTTTTTCTCCGGTCTGCCCTTCATCATTGATGAGAAATAAAACTATTATTATTATTATTATTATTATTATTATTATTATTACTATTATTATTATTATTATTATTAATAATAATAACCGTTATTTTAAATAACGGTTATTATTAATAACATAACAATTAATAACGTTTAATAATAATAATAATAAAAACGGACAAACCAATTTTAACTCTTTTCTCCTGTCTCTGTATGCATAACATCAAAGATTTTTTTCTTCTAATAATTTATATTGACCAGTACTGCTGAAGTGAACATTTGCTGTGGTCTTCTAGTGTCTTAACTTTTTTTTCTTTTTTTTTCTTTTTTTTTCTCTGGCCGACTATGTTACCAATTCTACCTAAAAGGGTTCAGTCACACAAGCCCATGTCGGCTTTGACGAACCTGACTGCTTTGTCATGAGTATAGTCCTCGAAAATAAATGTATTATTATTATTATTATTATTATTATTATTATTATTATTATTATTATTATTATTATTATTATTATTATTATTATTATTATTACTATTATTATTAGGTAAGATATTCTTTTATATATAGACAAAGTGTCGGATCAATCCCCGACACTTTGAAGAGCGGACTAGTGAAGCCTCTATTTAAAGGAGGAGGACGCAACAAACTTGACAACTATCGCCCAATTTCAATTTTACCTTGCATAATACAAATATTGGAAAAACATATTCTCGAAACTATGACGGCATTCCTTGATAGGTTTGACATTATTTCGCCTAGGCAATATGGCTTCGTTAGTGGGCGTGGGACCCAGCCGCTGTTAGAGAACTTCATAGATGAATTGCATCTCGCTTTCGAGAAGAATCAAGTCGCCTGCGCGCTCTTTATTGATGTTTCGAAGGCATTTGATTCTGTAAGTCATAGGATTCTGCTGAAAAAATTATCCAACCTTGGATTCCGCGGTCCTTTCTTTTCTTTACTACAAAATGTTTTAACTGGTGGGACACAAGTAGTTCCAATAGCCAATAACCGAAGCTCCAAAATTGACTTAAAGGCCGGGGTTCCCCAAGGATCTGTTTTTATCGCCTCTCCTTTTCAACATCTTTGTTAATGACATGTCCAAAGCAATCTCCGCTTGTAACCTTTTCCAATACGCGGATGACACGGTTTTGCTCTCGGTCCACCTTAATCCGGCTACTGCAATCACTTCGCTGCAAACGACACTTGCCGTTTACATGACTGGTTTGAAGCAAATTGTTTAACGAAATATGTATCAAAAACCAAGCTTGCCTGCTTTCATAATCCCCATAAAATTCTAACGTCCAATCATCCCCTTTTCATGCATACGTCTGGGTGTATTTCTTGCAACTGCAGTCCTGCAACTTACGTTGACAAGGTTAAATATCTTGGGATAGAATTTGACAATGATTTGTCATGGAACAATCATCTCTCACAGCTTTGCAGAAGACTGTCACGTTTTTTTTATTTTTGTTTTATGATTGTGTTTTAATTGATTATTTTTACTACCCCCCCCCCCCCCGTTGTAAGAGTATAATGAAGAAATGAAAATTAAATTAAATTCTGTTATTGTGTAGTTCCACGGGAGACGTCGTCGGTCGATATGTGGTGGGAATTGTGGCGGTTGTGAGGTGATGTTAGCCTCATTTCTCGCGGGATAAAATGTCTTATATATTTTTATTTTATTCAATATAAATAGCCTAGGTTCCGCGGTAAGCACAAGGAAGGAAAGATGTTGCCAATGTAGCGGTAGTTGTGTAGTTTTGCAGGCGGCGAGATTTTTACCGGTGTTAATCTGGTGTTAACGTAAATTCATGCAAAACCCAGGCTGGCAAGCATCAGGATGCGTAATATTCCCAAACCAAGTTAGCGTTATTTTTAAGGGGCTATTATTTTTACCGCCACGCTAAAACAGAACTTAATATACCTAGTTCAAAAAAAAAATAGCTCAAGCATTAGTATACGGAATTTTGCGGTATCGTATAACAATTTTTGGACATAGCTCTGGAGTCTGGTACAAAAAAAAAATAGATACAACTTTGAAAGGCATTTTTAGAAGCATTGTCTATGGACCAGCATTGCAAACTGAATTGGAAAAACTCGCCAACTTAGGTTTGCCCTTCTTCAGGACTTTTTTGATTCGGACTGTGGTCCTTAAGTATTTTTGGAGCGATATATATAAGATACCCCATGTAGCTACTAGATCGCTTAGACACACAGAACGATTTAAGGTACCTTTTGTCGCAACAAAATACGGGAAGAAGGTTCGGGACTTTTATGTACCAACGATTTTCAACAGCCTACCAGACGACGTTTATGGTGCGGACTCCCTGAAGAAACTGAAACGAGCACTCCAAGATCTCAGCAAAACATCATGAATTTGTGTGTCTGTGTGTGTGCGTGACCCTGTGTGTGTTTTGCGTGAACGCTAACAAACGTGATTTTTTCTTCTCTTCTTTCTTTAATCATCATCGTCACTATCATAGCGTGGTAACAGTTGCCTGAGTCGGTTACTACAAATCAGGGGGACATTTTGTACTCATGAAGTGAAGGGTGCTGTCCCACAAGTCATCCAATTGGCTTTGACAGACCCGTATTTCTACCAAGTATGATACATGCAAACAATAAACATTATTATTATTATTATTATTATTATTATTATTATTATTATTATTATTATTATTATTATTATTATTATCCCACAAGTCATCCAATTGGCTTTGACAGACCCGTATTTCTACCAAGTATGATACATGCAAACAATAAACATTATTATTATTATTATTGTAATTGTAACCATGTAATTAAACCGTTCGTTACGTTACCAATTCTCCCACCTCCACTGGACCCCTGGGTTCTTCTCTTCGGGGAATGGTCGTCGTCACGAGCCAGGAAGCTCCCGGACGTGCGGCCTAAGCCCCGCCTCGAACAACTGAAGAAGTCAGCGGGGCCAGACGTTCGTTTGCATTGCTCTGATGATTTATAACCAGAGAATTAAGACCAGCGAGTTTTATTTCGCTTACGGAGTGGTGTCCGGGGCGGCGATTTATTTTCCAGTCCAAGGTGAGGCCCTCATTTGTGGCTCTTGGTCGCCTTAATCTGACATCGCCAAAGTGTTATCGGTCACCACCATGCTTATCCTTCGACCACTGGGCTAATGAAGTGCTCCCGTCAACGCAAAAAGTGCGAGACCTTCGCTCAGTTGTTTCAACCATCACCACAAGCTTCATATGCAGGAGTGTCTGCTACGCCAGGTCCCTTCTGATATCCCTACAAGATCATCGGTGTCATCATCTCCCTGGTCTGTGGTGTGTGTGAGCTACAGTTTTAACGGTGTCCTTAGTGCCCTGTGCCAGAGTGCAGAATAGCCGCTGTGGTGCCTCTGCGCTACAGTTTTCGCGGTGTCTTCAGTGACCTGTGCCAGAGTGTACCATACTCGTTCACGGCCCACCACCGGGCCAAAAACAGCCTTCCAACTGACACTTTTCTTTTTTCTCCGGTGAGCCTGGATCTATTTATTTTGATCTCCGTTTGTTTAATATCGACAGTAATACTCTACGCTGTCTGTGAACAGCGAAATCTGTCATTCAATCATTCTAACTTACCCCGTGCTGTTCTCTCAACCCAGAGTATTTCACATCGTACTCCAACTATAATGTCTAAAAATTGTTGTGCCTGTCTTGACCCTCTGCCTACCGACGGGAGAATCATGACATGTTCTGAATGTCGTGATCAATACCATCTTGGCAAGCAGTGCTCTCACATTGCGGAGAGTACTTTCAAGACAATGGGCAAGGAAAAACGCAAGAAATGGGTGTGCAGAAAATGCAGAAAATGTAAATCACAGTCAAGTTTCTCTGACACCGATTCAGAGTCTATATCTCAGGATGGTTCTAGCTCCATCTCGGCTCACCTCGATGCCGTTAACAAAAAACTTGACCTTCTGCAATCATCTGAAAGAAAGTGTGGACAGGCTGAGTGACCTGCCTACAAACATTGAAGACCTGTTATTAATGAGACCAACAGTAGAGGCCTTGAAAGAGACCGTGGGAGGAGTACAGGATTCTATTACATTCTTCTCAAAAAAATATGACTCTATTCTTGCCATCGTCAACTCAAAAGACAATGAGGTCAAGCTCCTGAGGTCAGAGGTCTCATCGCTGCAGTCGACAGTATCTGAGCAGGCACTGGCAATACAGCAACTACAATCCAACTTGAATGATAAAGAACAGGAGAGTAGGCAGTCAAATATGGAAATTCATGGAATTCCTTGCTCCCCTAATGAAGACATATGCGCTGTTGTGAAGGCCATCGCAGTAAAACTCGACATACCAGGTTACCTCGATACTGAGATACGTAAGGTCCACCGCCTCCATGGCAAGCCTGATTCCGTCCCACCTATTCTGGTCCAGTTTGCCTCTACGGACGTCAAACAAAAGTGGATGAGTGCCCGAAAGAGACTAAGCTTGCTCTCTCACGCAGATGGCTCACAAAAAGTATATTTTAATGAAAATCTCACCAAAGCAAACAAAGAGCTATTCTGGCTAGCCAGAACAAGGGGCAAAGAAAGAGGCTATAGTTTTGTGTGGGTCAAAAATGGCACTATTTTTGCAAAGAAAGGGGAAGGCTTTACTCCCATCCGAGTCTCCAGAGCTGGAGACCTCGATCAGATTGTCTAATCATTGACCGCTTTAATCACTGACCGCATTAGTTGACTTTTATGACCGACTATCAACACTTCTCAGATCTTTCTTCCCTTATAAATTTTTTTTACATCCGGAAACAGCACCCTCACAATTGTACATGTTAATATTCGAAGCATCAGGAAATACTGGGACGAGTTTCAAATTATTACCCAAAATGTTAAGCACATTGTAGATGTTTTTGTCTTAACTGAGATAAATGTACATGATATATCTCAGGGACCCTTTACATTGTCTGGGTATCAATCATTCTTTAACACACGTGACTCATGTCGAGGAGGCGGCATAGCAATCTACGTTCAAGACAAGTGGTACTGCACTGAATTGAAGTTATCTTTCACACAGGCTGAGTACCTAACTATAAAAATTTGTAATAGCTACATTACTGTATCACTTCTGGCATTGTATAGGCCTCCCTCAAGCAACGTTCTAAAATTCCTCGATGAGCTTAATATAAGCCTCACTAACATTGGCCCGAATGATAAAATTTGTCTCGTGGGTGATTTTAACATTGACATACTGAACTCCACAAGATCGAGCGTCTGTGACTATTTGACACTTCTCTCTAACCATGGTCTTGCCCCTCTCATTCAAGCACCTACAAGGGAAGAATCTCTTAACAAGAAACTTGTTTTTTCTTGCATCGATCACATCAACGTCAGAAGTTCTGGGGTGTCTGCTAAGTCTTCTGTCATCTCACAAAAGCTAGCCGACCATTATTTTGTGGCGTGCCAAATAGACGGCGGCATTCTATCAAAACAAGACAAGGAACGTCCAAGGCAGATTACAATCATTGACAGTCACAAGTTTGACAGATTAATCGCATCATATGATTGGAATGGCTTAATAAGCACTAACGACAGTCTAACTGCTTACTCGGAGTTACTTGACGCGTTCGACTATTGCACAGAACAGAGTACGAAAATCATTACGACTAAGAAACGAAGACAGCAGCACGTTTGGTTAACACCAGATGTTCTCTCAGCTATTAAACTAAAAGATATCCTATGGGCACGTCTCCGCCGGTCACCTAACAATCCACAAGTAAAACTACAATACATAAGCCAAAGAAACCGCGTAACTGCTGTCATACGCTCTGCAAAGCGAAAGCACTACCACAGTAAGTTCATCGACGCGCGTTCTGATACCGCAAAAACTTGGTCTCTTGTCAATGAAGTGAAGGGCGGTAATGCACGACGCACTATCGATGAAGTTATTAAGAAAAACTTCCACTCAAATATGACTCTTGTGGCGAATAGTTTCAATCACTCTTTTGCTTCCGTTTCTGGCGTATCTTACCATGGAAACATTACGACAGACAATCAAGAAAAATCTTGTTTAAACACTGCCTATCTCCCAAACATGACGGAAAAAGATCTACATACGCTGTTATTTAGCTTCCGGCCTCAAAAAACCCCTGGCATAGATAATATAAAACTGAGCGACTTGCGCCGCAATTTTCATGTTTTAAAAAATGTTCTTCTTCACATACTAAACGGAATCATTCACACTGGAGTTTTCCCCCTAAATTTCAAAAGCGCAATCGTAAGACCCCTTTATAAGAATGGCGCACGTGACGATGTAAAAAACTATCGTCCCATTTCTATTCTTCCGTGTTTGGCATTGGTTCTTGAGAAATATATTTTAAAATCGATGAACGAATTTCTTGATAAATACAACCTTTTATCGCCTAACCAATACGGTTTTATTGCCGGCCGCAGCACTCAATCCTTACTTGAGGACATGTCTGATATCTTGCATACCTCGTTCGACAATAATCAATTTACATGTGCCCTTTTTCTCGACGTATCCAAAGCATTTGATTCCATCAGTCACCAAATACTCTTGAACAAACTTTACAACTACGGGTTTCGAGGTCCTTTTTTTTCGCTGCTTCAAAACTTTTTGACAGACAGATCGCAGCAGGTAATGGTTTGCAATGAAAAAAGTGCTAAGGTATCGCTCAAGTCAGGTGTACCACAAGGGTCAGTTTTGTCCCCCCTGTTGTTTAATCTCTACGTCAATGATCTCGCTAGATTAACATCAAGATGCTCAGTTTTCCAATACGCAGATGACACATTGTTGTTATCCACTCATGTCAGCCTGCGTAGTGCAATAAACACTCTACAAATAAATTCTACGAAAGTCATGGACTGGTTTGAAGCCAATCAAATCAGTGTGAATGTACAAAAAACAAAGCTTATTTGTTTCCGCAATCCACTTAAACGACAATGCATAGACATCCCATTTGTATTACATTCCTCGTCTTGTGTATCTTGCACCTGTACACCCATTCCATACCACAATACAGTCAAATACTTGGGACTTTTTTTTGATAGCGATCTCTCCTGGAACACACACCTTGATTATCTGGCTAAAAGACTACGAGGTGTATCTTGTCTGTTATACCATACAAAAACGTTCCTCCCAACCTCCGTCAGAAAGACAGTCGTGAATGCTCTTGCATACGGAGTTCTTCGCTATGGAATTACTATCTTTGCCAATTGCTCAACACTTTGGAGAACGAAAATTGACGCCATTCTAAGAAGCATCGCGAAAAACGTTGCATATAATCCGAATCTAAACCAGGATGATGATATATTCTCTTATGTGGGCTTGCCGCGTTTTCTACCCCTGTTTCATAGATGTGTCATCTTAAGACATTATTGGACCAGTGAATTTAAAATACCTCGAACTGTCCAGCGCTTTATAAGAAACAGTGAACACTTTATAATTCCTCGCGTATACACCAAATATGGAAAAAGTGTTCGGTCGTATTATGTTCCTCACATATTTAACAAATTACCAGATTTTCTTGATCAAATCGACTCTCAACGTGTCTTAAAAAAACGCATAAAACAATTGTGCTAGTAGCAGCACTTTGAATTATACACGACTGTAATCTCACTAGAACCGAGAGGAGGCTGGCTATTGTTATCATGTAAGTGACTGTTCGAGCACCGGCCTATATGTCCGCACGATGTTTAAGTGTATATATGTATTTAAGTGTATATTTATGTGTAGATCCAGGCATGTACGTCTATATGCGTCGTAGTGCACTTGATGTTGTATATAAGCCCAAGTACTCTTTTAGTTGTGTGTGTAACCCGTGAAACAACTTTAAATTGTGTATAGCTGTCTTGTACTCGGGCCTGAGAACAATCAGTCTCATCACTACGGGGTCTAGTCGCACAAGCCGACCCTGGCTTCGACTGACCCGCCTCTTACGTGCTGATGAAAGAAGAAGCAGAATAAATTATTATTATTATTATTATTATTATTATTATTATTATTATTATTATTATTATTATTATTATTATTATTATTATTATTATTATTATTATTATTATTATTATTATTATTTCGATCATCCGATGCACTGACGTCGATGAACAGGTTCGTGAGTTCACACGCATCGTTCGAGAAGGGATGCACCAGTTTATTCCGTTACGGAGAACCTCAGGTTCTAGGTTTCCCTTTTGGTTCTCACATGAATTACGCAGATTAATGAATAAGAAGTTGCACGCTCACAGAAAATTTAAAAAGAACGGTCTCCCTGGATGGAAATCAGAATTTAGGCGTCTAAGGTCTTCATGCAAGGAAGTTACGAGGCGTGATCGTCAGAGGTACGTTAATTCTGTTGAGTTGCATTTAACTCAGAATCCCATGGAATTTTGGAAATATGTTCGGACTCGATCAAAGACAAAATGTGGGAGGGAGATCACATTGGTGAACTCACAGGAAAACTCGACCACAGATGTTTGCGAAATTTTTGCCCACCACTTTCAGTCCGTATTTAGGCATCAACCGAACTCTCCCATTAACGCCGCGCCAACTGCCTCAAGTAATGCAACTTGTATTGCGTTTTTTGATGAGGAGCTATTACATGAGTGTGTAAAAAAGATGAAGCCGTCTTTGTCCTCTGGCCATGACGGCATTCTGTCGGTCCTATTGAAGGCCTATAGTGCAATATTTATCCCTATTTTGGTACACATTTTTAACAACTGCGTAAAAAGTGAAGTCTTTCCCGTCTTGTGGAAAACGGCAATCGTTGTACCCGTACATAAGTCTGGTTCAAGAACAAGCGTCTCAAATTACAGGCCTATATCTCTTCTTTGTACATTTTCAAAACTCTTCGAAACAGCTTTGCACAAAATATTGTCGTTTAAACTCAGACATTCTCTCATCCCTAGCCAACATGGTTTTATGGCGGGTCGCTCAACCACGACTAACCTCACTTGTTTCATGTCAACTGCTGCTCAGGTCGTCTCTAATAGAGGCCAACTTGATGTGATTTACTTTGACTTAAGCAAAGCGTTTGATCTTGTAAATCACGACATGTGGCTAGCAAACCTGTAAAAGCTTGATGTCCACAGTTCGTTACTTTTACTGCTCAAAAGTTACTTGCGTGATAGACTGTGTTTTGTCAGCTCGAATGGTAATTCGTCTGCTGCTTATCAGGCTACGACGGGTGTACCTCAAGGTTCCGTTCTCGGCCCCCTCCTGTTTTCAGTTTTTGTGAATGATGTTTCGGCTGTGATCCGTCACTCCTCCTTTATACAATATGCAGACGACATTAAGATGTTTATAGAGGTACGAGACGAACGCGACTGTGTTTTGCTACAAAATGATGTATATGCTTTCGAAAAGTGGTGCAATCAAAATGCCCTAAAACTAAATAGTTCTAAAACTAAAGTCATGAGCTACACTCGAAAGACACATAATATTATATTCTATTATGACATTCAGTCAGTTCTTTTGGCACGTGTGAATGAAATCAAAGACCTTGGAGTTGTGTTTGATAGTACATTACGCTTTTCGAGTCATGTTGACCACATTGTGAGCTCAGCTTTACGCACGCTTGGTATTACGTGCCGCATTACTAAAGAGTTTAATAACCCTAGTACTTTTGTCACACTGTACAGTGCTTTAAGTCGACCACACGTCGAGTATGCCTGTGTTGTATGGAATGGAATCTGCGCGACAAACTCGGCTAGGATCGAACGTGTTCAGAAAAAGTTTTTATGTATCTACAGATATCGCTTCTCGTCGCGCAATGCGTCTACCTCAAACGATGATCCAGCAGTCCCAGTCCAACATAGCTTGGCATTGCCCACCCTGCGGCGTCGGAGAGAACATGCCGATATCCTATTCCTGTACAAAGTTAATCATGGTATCACTGACTGCACATCATTGATCTCAAATGTGCGTTTGAAAATTCCCGTAAAAACTACACGGCAAAATGCATCCTTCTACAATGCTCCCATAACTAATCTTCACGACCCCGTGTCAAGAATTGGGCACACCTACAATTCCTCTTTTACAGACACTATTGCTGTATTTAACAATAACACACCGGAGCTCATCAGAGCGCTAAAGGTCCTCACCTGAATTTTGCTTACCATTTTTTGCACTTGATTAAGTTGCTCAGAACCAAATTTTATACTCTCGCTTTCCTTTTCTTTCGCTATCGTGGTGGTATACAGTTGAGAGTTTATGTGACATATGTGATCTTTTTAAGTGTTTTTATTGTTTACTGTTTGTTGTGTGTAGTGTTATGTTTTTCATGTTTCCTGAGTGCACCGGTACCAAGACCGCAAGGTTGTTCCTGGGCAATTCAATAAAAACATTGATTGATTGATTGATTGAATATTATTATTATTATTATTATTATTATTATTATTATTATTATTATTATATATATGTATGCCTCGGTGCATCTTTGTGTGATATATGCCTGTATACACATATCCGTTTTTTTTTCAAACATTTTTTTTTTTTTACTTTTGAAAGTGTACAATGACTTATCTATGTGTTTAAATATTACTTTTTCATGAAGGATGGTATAGTGTAGTTACAGAAATCATCTCTGTGTTTCTTATTTTTGCCATTTGTGAATTTATTTCAAATATCTATACTGACTGACATTTGTGAACTATTTTGGACTTCTATACTGACTGCTATTAGCTATACCAAGAACGCCCGTCTACCACTCCCATTGGCTAACATCATTGCTGGGTCGTGTCACACAAGCCAACCCTGGCTTCGACAGACCCGAGTCTAATATATTAAAAAAAAAATCAAATGCTGGAATAAATCTATTATTATTATTATTATTATTATTATTATTATTATTATTATTATTATTATTATTATTATTATTATTATTATTATTATTATTATTATTATCGATATAGGCGTTCGCCTGGTAATACTGTACTTAAATCACACTTCAAAATTTGCAGAAACATGGTAAATGCTATGATTCGCTCGGCAAAGCGAAAGTATTTTCATAAAAAATTTTCAGAGTCTCGCTCGAACATGACACAGACTTGGCATCTCATCAATGAGTTTCGTGGCAACCCTTCTGCAAGTTCTGTTGATAACGTTTTGAAAAAAAACTTCGGTCCTAATCTCTCAACTGTTGTAAGAGATTTCAACAGTTTTTTTGCAACCTTTTCTGGTAAAAGCAGAGATTCTTCAATCACTTTCGACAATGTCGTCACAGCTTCTGCTTTTCTTCCACCGCTGAATGATGTCGACCTTCACTCGTTGCTGTTTAGTTTCAAGTCCTCCAAATCTCCAGGCATTGATGGCATCCGAGTTTCCGATCTTCGCAGAAATTATGAGGTTATCAAGCATGTATTGCTTTATATGTTGAATGGCTTTATTGAGAGTTGCGTTCTTCCAGATGAACTAAAAACCGCTATTGTAAGGCCCTTATACAAAGGAGGCGGAGCGAATAGGATTGAAAATTACCGCCCAATTTCTATATTACCAATTATTGTTCAAATCTTAGAAAAACACGTGTTCCAAGTTATGTCATCCTTTTTAGATGTGCATAATGTCCTCTCACCTAGTCAGTTTGGTTTCATTCGGGGAAAAGGAACTCAACCTCTGCTGGAAGACTTTTCAGATTTACTCTTTTCCGGTTTTGAAAGAAATCTTGTTAGCTGTGCCCTTTTTTTAGACGTATCTAAGGCGTTTGATACGGTCAGCCATTCAGTCCTCTTGAGAAGGCTGTATAGCTACGGCTTTCGTGGCCCGTTTTTTTCTTTCCTGTCCAATTACCTTATGAATCGCTCACAGCTTGTAATTGCAGCTGAGTCCCGCAGTCCGCGAACAGTGTTAAAAGCAGGGGTACCCCAGGGCTCAATTCTGTCTCCACTTCTATATAATCTGTTCGTTAATGATATTTCAAAATCTCTCTCTGAAGTCAAGCTTTATCAATATGCGGACGATACCGTAATAGTCACTCGACATCTTAATTTTGAAAATGCCGCACGCTCACTACAGTGTGCTGCGACTTCACTCATGGATTGGTTTCAGCAAAACCTTATGGACGTTAACGTAAATAAGACTAAACTTATCTGTTTCCATAATCCCCTTAAATACGTGCATCTGGATTTCCCTTTTGTTTTACATCACTCAAAATGTATACCATGCAAGTGTGTTTCATTAGAATATGTTGAATCTGTCAAGTACCTTGGAATTTTATTTGACTGCGGCCTAACTTGGAATACTCAGTTCATGTCACTTTGTGCAAAGCTAAGGAGTGTAAGTTGCCTTTTATATAACACCAAATCGCTTATGCCTTTTTCGGTACGTAAAATAATCGCCCACACGCTAGCATATAGCGTGCTAAGGTATGGGATAACAGTGTTTGGAAACTGTTCTGCCCAGTGGCATGGTAAAATAGATAGCATTTTGAAAAATATTTTGAAAAGTGTATCTTATGGCTTGCAGATACCTGATGACAGTGACCTGTTTAATTTTTTGCAATTCCCATGTCTCAAAAGCCTGTTTACTCGAACTGTTGTCCAACGTTACTTCTGGTCTGATGATTTCAAAAGAGAAAACGTACCTACTCATTCCCTTCGTTCTCAAGAAAAATTTAAAATCCCTTTTGTCCGTACTCGATACGGTAGGAATACGCGAGAATATTATGTGCCTGAGACCTTTAACAATTTGCACTCCGAAATTCTGCAGGCTAACTCTTTAAGCCAGCTGAAGAAAAGTATGAAGCTTTATCTTTCTGGAGGAGAGATTACATAGCAATGTTTATATTTAGTACATATACGTATTTGTGTACATATTATTCATGTTTTGTGCACTCCTAACTGTTTATTCTTGTTTTCTAACGTCCCCATTACATTATTTTTGCGAACTTTTGTACTGACTTTGTTCTTGGTCGCTTCACAATGGTGTCTATATTTACTGCATTTCCATTTGTGTATATATTGGTCATCTTGTCTTGTGCACTCCTAACTTCTTTATCATCGTTTTCTTTCCCCTTCTCTGCTTGATTTGTGCTAATTTTTTACTGACTGTGATCTTGGACATTCAACCTCTGATTTTTTTTTTTTTTGGCGGCGTCACACAAGCCACTGTTGGCTTTGATTGCCCCCGCACTCCTGTATGAATTTATGGATGTTCCTGAATACAAATTATTATTATTATTATTATTATTATTATTATTATTATTATTATTATTATTATTATTATTATTATTATTATTATTATTATTATTATTATTATTATTATGACTGGAAAGGCTTTCTAGGTTCAGTTAACACTACCAACGTGTATCCGAGGTTTGTGGAGGCTGTTGAAAACTTTACCGAATCTGCAAAACGAACTGTAATTTTAAACAGACGTAGACCTACCTATCAATGGCTCAGCTCTAATATCCTGAAACTAATTAAAGAAAAGGACCTTCTTTGGAAACGATGCCGGAGGTCTCCAAATAACAATGATTTGCGTAATGAGTTTCGACAGGTTAGAAATAAGGTAAACGGAGTAATTCGCTCTGCAAAACGAAGATATTTCATATCAAAATTTGAGGAATCAAGGTTTAGCTCGGCTAAGACATGGTCGCTGATTAATCAATTTCGAGGTATTGGCGCTCAGCGTGCCATTGATGACGTTCTTGAAAGAAATTTTGGTTCACTCACATTCTCACTAGCCGACGATTTGAACAACTTATTTGCTAAATATTCTGGCGTGTGTAGAGACCCAGTTGATAACTCGTGCACATTGAGTGATGCATCTTTAACGTCAGCTTTCCTTCCCTCTTTAAATGAGATTGATATCCATTCCATGTTGTTTAGTTTCAAAGCAAGCAAGTCACCTGGTGCTGATGGCATTCCCGCATATAATCTGCAGAGAAATTTCACACGAATTAAGGATGTTCTTCTAGTTAAGCTTAATGGCTTTATTACTTTTGCCAACATACCCGATGGTCTAAAAGTTGCCATTGTTAGACCCCTCTTCAAAGGAGACGCCCGATCAAAAATCGAGAATTATCGCCCTATTTCTTTATTACCAATTTTAGGCCAAATCCTTGAGAAACACCTCTTTCAGTCGAGGTATAGCTTTTTGGATACGAATGAAATCTTTTCATCCACTCAGTACGGTTTCATTGCTGGAAAAGGCACACAGCCAGCCCTTGATGATTTTTCTGATAACTTATATTCCACATTTGAAAATAATATGTTTGCATGCGCGCTTTTTCTTGACGTGTCTAAGGCCTTTGACACTGTTAGGCACCAACTGCTCCTAAGGAAAATACATCGCCTGGGTTTTCGTGGCCCTTTTTATTCTTTACTAGAAAACTTCCTTTCTCAACGTTCTCAACCCGTGTCAATAGGCGGCTTTAAGATTTCTCTTCTTCCTCTTAAGGCGGGGGTGCCTCAAGGTTCAGTGTTATCGCCTCTACTTTTCAACATTTTTTGTTAATGACATGGCTAGTGTCGTCAGTGAATGCACGCTCTACCAATACGCCGACGATACCCTTCTTGTGGCGCGTCATATTAATTTTCATGACTCTTTCAACACACTTGAGGAGAATGCTACCCATATAATGGACTGGTTTGCGGACAACATGATGGATATTATTAGGTCTAAAACAAAGCTAGTTTATTTTCGTAATCCTCTCAAAAGCCACCCTGCTAATGTAAAGTTTCTTCTTCACCGATCTAATTGTGATCCATGTACATGTATAACAATTGAGTCAGTTAATCATGTTAAATACTTTGGTGTTTGTTTTGATTTCGATATGTCGTGGAACACACATATGTCATACTTATGTACCAAACTACGTGTTGTATCCTGCATGCTTTATAACACTAGAGTCTTTATACCAGTTGGCGTAAGACTGCTGATGGCTCACGCACTTGCTTACAGTATCATTCGGTACGGCGTAACCGTTTTCGGAAATTGTTCTGGTCGCTTGCAAACCAAAGTTGATACCCTACTGAGAGGAATACTTACTAGCGTTGCATATAATACACCTTTGTCAACAACTAGGGATATTTTCAAAGCTCTCCAATTGCCAAACCTCCGTTCACTTTATATTCAAACTGTTATATTACGCAACTTTTGGAATAAGGATTTCAAAACACCGTCACTTCCGTCTCGCTCATTGCGATGCACCCCTCGTTTCAAGGTGCCACGTTGTTGGACCCGTTACGGTAAATGCACGCGCGATTATTATGTTCCGAGTTTATTCAACGCTCTGCCGGACTCAATCCTGGACATCACCTCACTGAAGGCACTGAAGAAGTAACTGAAATGTGTTGACTCGGATATTAATTAGTGCAAGCCTAGTACCAGTGTGTGCAGAGTGAATTTGCGGGGCTATTATTTTTTTTCTCTGGCCCCTTCTTCCCCAATGATTCTGATGACATTTCTGTCTACTTTTTTTTCTTCTTTTTATGTTTTTTTTTTACAATTATTTGCTTTTCTTATGCCATGTAGTGTCATTTTGTAACTGTGTTTCATTTTGCTTTTTCGTTTTTTTTATATGTGTATTAATTTGCTTATTCACTAATTGTTTTTTTGTCATTGTCTGATGACAATTACGAATTTTCCTTGTACTTTTCTTTTCCTTTATATGTTTTTCCAGCGTCGTGTTCCCATTTCAGTATAGTTCTGCTGAAACTGCTTAATCTTAACCTTTTTTTTTTTGCAATGATTAGCGACATTTCTGTGGTGGCATTCGGGCTGCGTGAGGGGCGGATGCTCGGACAGGAGAAGAGAAACCGCCTCACTACTTCAGACTTCCGTCTGCTTCCTCTCGAGATCGCGCTCCGCTCTTGGCTTGTCGCTGATTATACTTTCATTTCCATTGCTCTAATAGTTCGGACGACATTTATGTATAGCTTTCTGTCCTGACAATGTCTTTTTTGCTTCGTCGTTTTTTTTTGTTTTTTTTCTACTTTTGCATTTTTGCCGATCTTATTGTGTTTTATTTTTTAGGGCGTCATCACACAAGCCTTTAGCTGGCTTTGATGTGCCCATACATATAACATTGCATTCCTGATGGGCAAATCAATTATATTATTATTTTATTATTATTATATTATATTATTATATTATTATTATTATTATATATTATTATTATTATTATTATTATTATTATTATTGTGATGATGATCATGATGATGCAGACATTGCGATACAGTATTTTAAGGTATGGCGTTACTTTATTTGGTAATTGTCCCAGGCGATGGCATGCCAGTATTGATGGTATCTTTTAATTCAGAGGATACTACAGGCCATTGAAGACCCAAGTAGGAGTGGGGTGCAACATATGCATTTACACATACAACAAACAAATAACACGACATTAAAAAGTTTACAAGAACCAACTGGAAAATATACAGGATATATATATTTAAAAAGGGGGAAGGGGAGAACAGCGATCTTCAAGCAGATTGTAGTTCAATCATGCACTAATGAAAAATGACCTATTCAGATGTAGTATGAAGGTTTATGCAATCTTAATGCCCATGAAAAAAGGATGAAGGTACAGCATTGTACAAAGCAAAGATGCTATAGTCGGTTACAATCAAGAAGTTAGGAGAAGCTCCTCCCATAAGCGGGATGCGCCCGTTTCAAATCCATCCGCAGTCGAAAGAATAGTTCCCTGGAAACGCCCCTTGTTCCGCTTCAAGGAATAGATAATGGATACAGAGTGATGCCAACTTGTCTGCGATCCCACTTTTTAAGAAAGCGACCTTTGTATTCATCGGAGAGGGAACCGAGCCCCTGAAAGTGGCCTTTGTATCCATCGGAGGGGGTACATAACCTCCCAAAGTCGTATTTGTTTCCATTGGAGGGGGAAAACCCTAATCTCCCTCTCGTGGCTTCCACAACGCTAAGTCAAAGTCGAAACATAAAACAAATATTCACAGGAAGGCAAAACCCTCCCCCGCGTTGGCCACTACGTCACGGAAACGATGGGGCGCTACTGGATGCGGAAGTGGCGGAGGGATATATGAATCCCTTCGAGGGGCATTTGCCGCTACCTTCTTGACCTGCAACTTACTATAGTTATCAAGACGTTCGAGACCTTGTACAAAGTTGGTGTCGATAAATGGTTCGAAAGGTAAGCTATTTCAGTCGCTAATAGTGCGGGGGAAAAAGCTAAACTTAAACATGTTAGTACTCGCAAAAATGGGTGTTATTGAAAACTGATGTCTGTGCCGCGTAGTTCTTGACGCTAAAGAGGAAATATATCGCAATGGGACTATGCGAGTCTGTCCTTGTGGAAGATGAAACAAAAGTTTCAACCGCGCAGGTTTCCTTCTGGTCTTAAAGGTATGTATTCCGTTAGCCTGTATAAGTTGAGACGGTGAATTCAGCCTTCTACATTTTCCGTAAATAAACCGAACCGATCGACGTTGCATTATCTCCAACTTCCGGATGTCTTTCTGAGTGAATGAATCCCAAACGACATTTGCATACTCCAACGTAGATCTCACTAATGAATAATAAGCATATAGCTTAACCTGAATCGGAGCGTCTTTCAACTTTCTTCTAATGAAACCCAGCTTCCTGGATGCCGAGGCACAAATATGTTTTATGGGAGGAGACCACGAAAGTGTGTTCGATATAATTAAACCAAGGCATTTACATTCCAGCTCCACAGTAACCAGGATGTCCGCGATGTTATAAATGAATTCAAAGGAATTTTATTTTGGTAATACGTAAAAGTGTTGATTTAGCGCAATTGAGTTTTATTTTCCAGGTATCACACCATGATACAACGGAATGCAAACTATGGTCTAACAATAACTGATCCGAGCTCGAATTTATTTCTTTAAAAATAATCGTCGGCAAAAAGACGTATATGAACAGCTGCGTCAATAACTGATATAATATCGTTTATGTACACCAGGAACAAAAGAGTACCTAAAACGCTCCCTTGGGGGACCTCTGACATTACAGCGAGAACTGGAGAGATGCAGCCTGCGACGGAAACAGACTGTGTGCGATGTGATAAGTATGCAGCAATCCAGTTATCAAAACCATGTGGAAGACCAAGTTGTTCAAGTTTAAAAAGCAGTTAGTTGTTCATGAGACACCTTACCGAAAGCTTTGCTGAAGTCCAAAAAAGGATATCAATTTGACCTCCCCTATCGATGATTTGCGCAAACTCATGGATGGTAGTAACGAGTTGGGTTGTATTTGATAAGCCTTTGCGAAAGCCATGATAAAACTCTCTTAGAAAATTACGGCTGTCCAGCAGTTGATTGTTTTGAGTGCAGATGATATGCTCTATTAATTTACACGAAGAAGAAGTCAAGGAAATGGGATGGTAGTTCTCAATTGCAAGGCGATCCCATTTTTTGGGCACAGGTACTACTATGGCAGTACGCCTATCATCTGGCAGTGAGCTGTTTGAATATAAAAGGTATGCTGAGAAGCGTAGCTTACAACTCAAAGCTTCTTGCAGAGGACAGCCTGTTTAAATCGTTTCAGTTGCCTCATTTTGAGACTTTGTCCGAACATCTGTGTCTGGTGATTTTGGTGTGTCTGGCACAGCATTATCACCAGGCACTAATGTGACAGTTTTTTTAAGAAACCAAAGTATGTGTCTAGGTTTTTCAGGAGCAATCAACGGTTTGAAGTGCTCAAAAAAAGAACGCGTTATGAAGAAAGCGTAAGAGTTTTTAGGTACCAAAGATATTTATTGAACTTCAGGAAGACTTACATAACATAGAGTGGGTGCAATAATTAGGAAAGCTCTCAAGTGTGTTTGCTAAGGCACATCTCAAGAAAGATCGAGAAACAAACTTCTATGGGGTGTAAAGTCAAATAAAAAAAAAAGAATCAACTAGCCCTAGAGGGAGCTGGGTATGTCAGACATGTCGCATTTCAAAAAGTGATCTAAACCAAGCGATTTGGAAACAAATGCATTACATGGCGAACTTGATATTCACAAGAAATTAGCAGAGATTGCGCAAATGTTAGTGGTTCTCGGTCCACTCGAAAAGAAGGTCGACGAGTTGGCCAGTGTAAAAGAAACTGTACAAGAAATTGAAAGAAAGACACAAAGAATGTCGGACAGATACGACAAGGCTATGAAAAAACTGACTGTGCAGGAAGCAGAAATGACCAGAGATCAAAACAAGAGTAAAAAAAAAAATATTGAAGAAACTAGCCCCACTAACGAAGAAATCAACAAATTAAAGCAAGACCTAAACAACCTCAAGCAATACGGCAGGTTAAACAACATCGAAGTCCACGGTATTCTTGTCAGGAACACAAGGACCTAATGAAAAAAACTGAGTTGTGTCGCGGACAAACTGCAATTAACGAGATTAAAGAAAGAGGGCGTTGAAGGCAGTGCACCGCGTTCCATCAAGAAAGGGAAAAACACCCCCGATAATGATTACATTCTTCAACCGGAGCAGCCGAAACGAATGGCTAAAAAACAAGTACAAACTGTGATCGGAAGATTCTAACCACAACATTTACTTGCAAGAAAACCCCACCGAAATAAACAAAAGGCTTTTTTTCGAAGCTAGAGAAAAAGCTAAATCACTGGGATATTGCTACACGTGGCACACAGGTGGTTGCACCTATGTAAGGAAACAGGACGGTGATCGGGCGATTCGTATCAAGACGCACAATGATCTCGATAAAATAAGATAAGACCAAAATGGATGGAGAACAGACGTATTCATTTCTTACAAGGTGGTGGACAAGTGTATCTGCTACTCATGATGTCTGTTGTTTTGTTTTATTCCACGACAATGTCCGCAGCCTGAAGAATCACTGGAATGAAATTAACAGTTTGGTGGAACTTTATCTAGACAAGTAGATGTTCTTGTATTTTCGGAAACAAATATGAAGCCTGAGGAGGAGACGCTGTTTGTTCTTGGTAACTTTGAAGTGTTGTCACATAGTAGGGACGGCCGAAAAGGAGCTGGAACTATGGTCATAATAAATCAGAAATTAAAAATAAATAAAAGAAAAAATTGAAATTCTCCTCAACAGAGGCTCTTCACGTCGAACTTAAAAAAAACAAAAAAAAACGAAAAACTATTTTTGCTATTAAGTCTGTATCGAGCCCCACAACGAAATATAGATGAATTAATAGATGACATTATAAATTGTTAAACAATAATAAAGACAATGATATGATTGTAGTAGGTGACATAAACATCGACACACATAGTTCGAATCCGATGACAAACAATTACCTTGATTGCATGGTACTATCCGGCCTAGTGCCGATTATACAGGATTTCACTACAGAGAAAATATATAGAGGGAGACTAACGCAATCATGCATAGACCATATACATACACGGACAAAAGAAGGGAAATCTTTGGGACAAGTTATCACAGAGAAAGTAGCCGACCACTATTTTGTGGCAGTAACTATTTCAAACTTTTTTTTAAAACTTCACGACAAGCAAATGTTAAGTGTTCCTTTATTAATAATAAAAAAGTAGATAAATATATTCAAAAAAATCAACTGGAAAGAAATTTCCAAAGAACAAAATCCAGAAAAGCTATACGATCAACTTATAGACTTATTTTAACAGATTTATGAAATATCAAACAAAAAAAAAGTAGCATAGAAAGACGTAAAAACAAAATTAATGGATAACTAAAGAGATTGACGACCTAATAAAGGGAAAAACGAAGGCCTGGCAGTTTTGAAGCGTTTTGCGAATAATAGAACATATAAAACAAATTATCGAGCAATTAGGAACGAAGTGACTTCCATCATAAGATGTATGAAAAGAAATTACTACTAGATTAAATTTTCAGAAACAAAAGACAGCACAAGTGCTGGTCACTAATAAGTTAACTGTTAGAACGAAAAAGATACGATAGAAGACGTAATTGTAGTTAACTTTGAAAATTATCGCGATATATAAACGCTTTCAAATGAAATCAGTACAGAATATGTTCAATCAAGTGAAAAACTTTGCACTATGTCAACAGAAAGGCAACCTAATCAGATCAAAATCTGTGATTAACTTTTTCTTTCAGAGATGACTGAGAACGACCTAATCGAAATCCTGGGCCAAATCAAAACTAATAAAGCAGTGGGATGCGATCAAATAAGGGCAAGGGACATTAAAAGCCAGATCTACACAACAAGACCAGTTCTGATCCAGCTATATAACTGCATATTCTCAAGTTGTATCATTCCTGAAAAGCTTAACACTGCTATTGTCCGGCCAATATATAAGAAGGGCGAGAAAATAAATTACTTAATTATAGACCCGTTTGTATACTCTCGGTAGTTAATTATGTAATGGAAAATACGTCAATCAAATACCTCGGAGCTTTATCGCGAAACATAATTTATAAATTGACACGCATATGGTTTCAGAGAAAAAAATGGGAACTTCAGATCTTCTGGAAGACGTTTTTGATTATGTATATAAAACCTTAACTGTACAAAATATGTATTAGCAGTTTTTTTTAGATTTTACACGGCCATTTGAAACGATAAATCACTATTTTATTAGATCGATTTTACGGCATCGAAATTTGTGGAAAAGTACCTGACTTCTTACAAAATTATCTTCTAGACTGATATCAAATATGCGACTAGGATCGAAATATAGTTGGACAATTAGGGTAAAACAAGGAGTACCGCAAGGTAGAGTTCTGGGCCCTCTACTGTTTAATTTATATATCAATGAAATAGCTCAGGCAAAACAAACAAGCAAATTATTCCAGTTCGAAGATGATACAATAATTGCATACGCCCACAAAAATTGTGAAGTCGCCGTTCGAGAAGTACAAGAACACATTCGCAATATTTTTCAGTGGTACTGTGAAAATCAAATTATCGTAAATACTTCAAACCTAAAACAAAATGTGCTTCAGAGACCATAGAAAAATACTGTTAGTTGAATCGCCCTTTTCACATTCAAGATATGGTCCCCCATTCTAGTAGTTAAATTGATTTATAACTCATTAGGAAAATCTGTATTACAATATGGAATAACTGTTTATGGGCACTGTGCTAAATACCTACAAAGAAAAGTTGAAACTCTCCAAAAACAGGTATTCAAACGAATGGGTGGCCAAATAAAAAAAAGAAACAATTTAATCGATGATAAACATAAAGAAACAGGCGTATTTTACTTTAGTGATCAATTGAAATATGACATAATCACATAAAATATTTTAATCAATTACAACAAATAGAAATCCTTAAAGAAAAAACATTACGACCAAATAGGAAATATTCTGAACCAGCAATAAACACAAAGTATGGAAAGGCTTAAAGAGAATATTATGTGCCTAAACTTTTTACCAAGCTGCCTGAGGAGCTGATGGAGTGCAAATATCCGCATGCAGTGCAAAA
>JABSTQ010007883.1:0-91542 GCA_013358835.2 Ixodes persulcatus
AATAAAAGCAAGGCGAACCGCTCGTAGTTCCCGCCCTCAGTACACGTTGGACATCTTCCACACTTTGAAACCGCATAACTGGATGAACGAGGATTTACATTTACTTCAGAGTTCACTCGCGCCGCTTCCTCACCGTCGAGTAACAGGATCAGCAGCTGGCGACAAGCCGCGGATGAGAGGCTTGAGCATCAACAGCCCAAGTGCACTCGGTGCCGCTGCGGGCGATGCGGGTTTCTGTCAACCGGTAGCCTAGCACAAACCGTGACCGTTCCAGCTCTTCGTCATGACACGGTGTTGCAGAGAGCAGAGTATAATACAACTACACAGACCACCGAAGCGAACGCACTGTTATCGTAAATCTTGGCTTGTGATTGTGCCTTTGTAGATCATCTTATTCGTTTTGCTGGAGACGCAAACGACGGACATAACAAAATCGTTTGCATATTCCGCATACCTCGCAAAAGCATTTACCCAACCCCTTGCGAAAAGCGCTAAACACGGGAGTCCGCACCGTCCTGACTTACCAGTCTTTCACCTGCTTTAGAGCAGTTTGTACCTGCTAGTAGGTATGTCTACTGAAACTGCAACTTGAAAGTAGGGGCAGTTCCAGAGAGAAAGGAGACAAAGTCGGGAAAGCTTGCTCGCTCTCCCAATTTCTCAACTCTCAATGATTGTACCATAATAAATGCACCAACGCCTCTTCCCAAAGTAAAGAAAAAGCACTATGTTCACTACGTAAAAAATGGTCTCAGTTCACGCATCTGTGGGCAGGTAGGAAATCTTGCCCTAATTTATTCACACCGCATGATGAGCGCAACAAACTCACACGAGTCACACGAGATTTACAGGAAAATATCGGTGGTGACTTAAGTTTCCCTGAAAGTCTGTATAACCGGTCGTTTGCAGGACCGAATCATCTACTCGAGCGGTGTGCGTCGCTGTGCAAACACGTCGCTGTGCAAATGCAGTCCAACAATACGAAGCATAAAAACGGCAGATTTAGGACAACAATCCGAAGCCCATTGTTCAATTAAAACGACATAATTTTGTTGAAAACGCCCGGAGCGTTTTACTCACGGTATGCGTCGGGACGCTTCCACATTTTGAAACGAAACGAAGGAAGATTTACTTTTAAAAACGCTCGCTGCGTCCTCCCGGACCAGCTGGACCGGATCAGCTGACGACGACGGGACTGAACCCGTTGAACCTCTACTCCACAAGAACCAATTTGAGGTCCGTGTTAGTGTGGGTTTCTATTTCCAAGCACCGCACCACACACAACGAACGTCTCGCATCGCCGTGTTGCCCCAACCAGAACGAGATCGCCGAAGTCAACGCAGCGCTGTCGTGAACCTTGGCTTGTGGTTGCGCACTCGTGGACCCTGTGACTCCCTTCGCTTTCAAAGCACACACGACGATTACGAATGATACTTTCCGTCTTCCGGGAACATCACAGGGGCACTTCTCCGGTCACGTTTTCGCTATATGCTCGCAAAACTGCGAAGCTCTATGCGTAGCTACTCGCGTCCTGTCAAACCAAAACAATAGCGGCGCCATGCGTTGATGCCAGATTTTCTCCGGTCAAACAAAAAGAACGAAAACAAACCGGCTCTAGCTTCCAGCGTACATCGGCGTTGCGCTTGCGCCGTGGCCAGATCGCTTGCAGTTGAAGGTTGAAGCCCAAACGAAACCAACTGCGATGTCACGTGTTCAGATCGAGGACACGCTTTTTATATCCACGTTAACTGTTTAAAACGAATAATTAGACCCATAACTTTATTTGTGGTGTGTAAGAAACTATTATCAAGACCCCTAAACCAAATACAATCATGGGCGACATGAGGGAAGCCGCATTGCCATCGACCAGAAAATGGCAGCGAGCACGGTAAGCGCGGGTTTCGCCAACGTCCTGCGACATGGCGCAATTGCTTTTGGTGCATATCCGTCTCCGAGACATGTTTCTTTCCGCGGCATTTGTCTCAACGGTCCTTTCTAAGTGTGTCCCCAAGCATTCCGGTGCTTCGATAGCCGGCAATGCTGCGGTCGTCGCCGGGGGTGATGCGTGTTTTCGAGGTCGGCTATACGGTTGTGCGCGTATGACCGAACCAAAACACGTTTTTTACAACCTCGCATGATTTGTGAACGAGTTATCCGTTACTCAACGTGTATATTTATGGTAATTTGTGTAAATAGCGTGTTTTTGACCCCAGATATTCACCAAATACACGGGACTTGCTAACAGTGTAGCAAGTGTTCCCTCGTCAATATCTGTCATGGGCGCTGTTCTCTTTTATTTGTTTTTACTTTCAACTGCGAGAACGCTTGCTACGTAGCCAACCCAAGCAGGGTCGCTAAACTCGTCAAGCACAACTTTGTGCCCGAGGTTTGCGGAACGCGCTAATTGGACTCTCGCGACGCTGACGTCGCGCCGAGCGAGGTGTCAATCATTCGAACGCTCATTTCTTTGAGAGAGGCAGAATGTAGCAAAGTTCATCGAGGCGCGCGTGTGGCGCGTGAGGGGCGCGAGGAGCCCACTGATTGAACGGCTTCGCCGATGACGTAGCGCCCATTTGTCCCTACATCCCTACGCCAAGCTAAAATTAATGCTTTACAGATTGTCCCTAGGCGACCTGCTGAAGCTCAAAATCCCTTCGAAGTTTGTGTAAAAAGAAACCTCGTTTGTCGAAGTTGTCGCTGACGTCAAAGTGACGTTTCCGAACTTTGCGAGAGCCGTGGTTTGAGCTCGAGATCTTCGCTTCGGATCGAGGCGAAGTTAAACTTTGTCAACATGGCGGTGCCGTACGCTGCGGCCGAGCTTATCTTCCGCCACCGTCGGCGTCGCTACTGAGACCACCGGCTATCGAAAGCCGTTGTGCGTTGACTCTGCGACGAGCTTCGTTCGGCGCCTGGACTTCGAGGCGGCGGACAATCGCGTCTACCTTGACCGTGGAACCACAAGTTCTTTGCGCGCTCCGGTTCTTCGAAACCGGTAGCTTTCAAGGCATGGTGGCGACCGACGAGCACCTGTCAGTCTCCCACATGACTGTGAGCCGGGCTGTCAGAGTTTTTGCGGCTGCCATCGTTTTTTTTTTTTTTCTGCAATATCCGAAGAGGTACTAATAAGCTGGTATACAATTCAGAATGTTGGAAAACAAACAAGAACCGGGATAATTCTTGGGTAGGTTCGAGTTTCCCGGCAGCCGACAGAATTATTTCCCCGAAATTTTACTGGCAGTCGTCACTCATTGGCGGTCAAATCAGTTCATCGAACGACGTGTCATCGACAGATCGTTTCATCGGCACGCGATGTAATCACATGAAAGAGATTTTCTTCCGTTAGAGGTATATACAAATTAAACATTTTCACACCTTTATACATGTAAGTGGGGTGTCCAATAACTAACCCCCTAATAAGTGTAGCAATAGATCTTATAAAAAAATGTAAACCTCACACCTTTAAAAATGTTTGATTTTTTAAACACGTTTCTTAAAACGTGTGATAATGCACTACACCTTTTTATAAAAATGTAAAACTACAATACCCCTTCTCGTCAGACACGTAGCCAGGGTGGGGGGGGGGGGCATAAGGCCCGCCCCCCCCCCCCGAAATCTTTCATTTTGCTGGGACCTCCTCTCCCCCCTCCCCCTCATAAAGCACTTTGTCATGGGCGCCCCCCCCCCCCCCCCCCCCTAAAACAAAATCCTGGCTACGTGCCTCCTTCTCGTCAAGGTGTAATTACCACAGTACATTCCTTTTTTGGGGTGTACACAGTGGCCCGGGACCCAATAAAATGATTGAAAAATTAAATTACACAAACGAGTCGCCGAAACAACACGTTGCTTCTTGGCGAGTGTCGAGGCAACTTCGGCCGAAAACCGGCTTCAATATTGGCCGGATGTACGGTTTTGAGCCTCGTCCCGACATCCGGCAGGTATGGGTGTACCGATGCAAATACACGATTTATGTCTAATAGCACTGGCACCACTGATCTCTTATTAGGCTGGATCGCGGATAGACGCCTGTATTACTGGGGTCGAGCGGCACCACCGGCAGCCATCGCTTGACACGATCTAATGCATGCTATAGGAGAAACGGGAAAACTCAATTTTATTACGTTAGTAGGTTGTTCTCAATCATGAAACTTCTATCGTGTTTCCCCAAATAACGGTTAATATTGTGGGCAAGAATATTAAACGCGTTAGAATACCAATCTTGTTTAAATAAACGTTGTGTGGTTGAGGGTCGAGGGCGACTTTGTAGGGCGTTAACTGTGATGTGTTTAATGAGACAAGGGCTACCGAGAGTTATTGTGGAGTCATCCGGGATCTCGGAGTCATCAGAGCTCAGCAAACAATAAGTTGGAAGGCCTTTACTGTTGACATTCGCATCGTTTTAACCGCTTGTACATAGTACTTCATGGTGAAATCTTTTTCTTTGAACTGCGGTGAGGGCTTCCGTGACAAACTGAAACTCGGAGCGTGCCGTTCAGTCGCTGAACGTGCCGTTTATTTAGCAACCGAAGCAAGCGACGTCAGTAAAGTCGGTGTGCTCCGGCCCATTTATTTTTTTTTTAAATCAATGTTCGAACGTTTGACGAATGTCTTGTTGATCTCCCAGCACCCGATATAATCATCGCAGCACGTCATAAAATACTCGCCCTTGAGCACCGCGTACAAGCTTCCTATTTTTGCTTGTTTCTCCCTTAGACTTTCGTGTATTGCCTCATGGTGTAATACGCCAAAACAACAAGAACGAAAACGAAGGGAGAACTAGACAGGACGCGGCGTATTGCCTGTTGTCAAGCAATGGCCGCCGGTGAGGCCAGTGACGGGCTCCCGATCCGCGATCTAGACTTGCACTGTGAGAGTTCTAATGCATTGCACCCGCGGAGTGCTGCACGGAGAACAGGCCCCGGACGAACTTGCCGAATGCACCTAGTGCAGACTGATGCTGTCGCCATAGATGTTGTAGAAAAGTACCGACCTCAAACCGAAACTAGCGCCTTTTTGTTCGACGTGGTGGGTGGGAATGCGAGAGCGCAGTCGCTGCCATCGTTTATCCATAAACGTTGGTTGCTGCAACGTGCCACTTATATTTGCGATGATTTCCAATTAAGGAACTCGGCTGTCAGAGATATCTACAGACGGCGTAAGTTTCCGAAGCCAGCTGACTACAAAACAGCATACACTTGAGAAAAGTTATGGCACTGTACGCGCAAAAGCTTGCTTCGTTTTAAGCATAGTATTATGAGTGAACCACTGAAAGAATACTGCTTAAATCTAGTTCTTTGGAACATCTAGCAATACGTTTCCTAAGACTTTTTTTATTTCCCTGGTGAGAGCATTGAGAACGAGAGCTTTCTCAAACAAAATACGACGGGGCAAGATAGCTGCCGTTCAAATATGACTGTGCTTGAGCCTCGGGCAACGTCTCCACGTTTAGCCTTCCCGGACGCTGAGTGAATGCGTCACATGTTTATGCTGTGGGAGCTTTGTCGAAAAATGTTCCACTTTTCACCTGCACACAGATGATGCGAGATCTCGCGGCCTCTGTGTTTGTCCTGGGCCTTTCATTACACACTGGTAGGTTTCAGCGTCTGTACGGCAACAAAGCGACCCACATTTTGCAAATAAAACACGGGTCGTCGATTCCTCTCTTCGTGGAATATCAGACGCTTACAATTCAAGCTCGCGTTTGAGTTTGTGGCCGGCGGGACGCGATTTCGAGCAGAATACCAACTTTTTCTTTCAGCTCCGCTGTGCGAATGCCGCCTCGTAGCAGACGAACTCCCGTCGTCTGCTCTCGCTCCTCGCCTGGGCGAAGCATGACGGGATTGTCGGCGCTAGAGAGCTCAAAGACAACGTACAGCGAGCGGCGTGAACGCTCGCCTCCCCGCGCTGTCTCGTGCTCTCGTGCACCGCCTAGGGATCGCGGGGGATTTTTCGTCAAAAGTTGCGAAGTTGAGCGCGTGCAGGGAGGAGGAAACTTTGCGGCGTTCTTTTGGTCACTCCCCCCGCTACGTCAAAAAGCGAAGAATGTTTTGCTCCACGAGTTTAGCTACCCAGCACGGCGATACGCGGCCACTGTCGTGCCAGTGTAGGGCGATAATCGGTTGCCGGATTGTGCGGGTTTGCACCACGTCCCGAGATCGGACAGGTATTGGCGTACCGCCGTCTCGCCACCACCCAAGTGTCGGCGGGATATCGTGCGAACATTGTCGGCCAAGTATCGGCCAGATGTCTCATGTGCGTCTGCTCTGTATCGACCGGACACAGCTTATGCGCCCTCTTTGTATTCGAAATATCGGTAGTATTTGCTTGTAAGTACTTTAAATGCCGATATAGGGCGCGCCTCGCACACATACGCGGTCAAACAAAACTGTTTTCGATCACCCCGAGAAGTTTATTTAACCACAATCATTAAATGCAGCTTGCTCTCGACAAATTTACAGAAGTGATACTTCTCTGCTGGATCCGACAGCAAGTTATTAAATATAATTACACTGTTCTTTTTTTCTAAGCAAAACTCTTTAATTAAACACGAAGGACTGTGGAGATTAGATAGTTTTAGTAGGTTGTTCCGGTAACTCCGATAACGATACCCGATATTCCGCCGCCGCCTTTCTGCATACATTGCAAAGGGTATAGCAATTAACATCCGTCCATTCGTCCGTGCGGAACGATACACTAGAACTATCTATTGAGACGGAAGCAGAACTACTATAAGAGGCATTCTTGCTGTGTGCTTACGAATAAAACAGCGATATCAATGTAATCTGCGATAATGCATAATCTGATTTGGGCATCACAGAGCAATACAAACACAGAGTCTAGAAAGAATAAGGTCGCCCACATTCAACGGAAATCTCGCGGTCACCGATCAGCAGCAGTTCCTTGACGAAGCGCGTCCAACAGATGTTAACGAAAAATTTGCAGGAATGTATTCTGGCCGTTCACGACAAAAAACCACGGCCGCAACTGCAAGCGCACAAAAAGCAGCAGAACACTGAAGAGCGCATTTTGGAAACCGGCCGTAAGTGCACTCTTAGAAAAAGGGTCAGTTTAGTCCTCCCTAAAAGGGGGAACGCTCTTGATACATATGTTCTTTAGAAAGGGAGAAACTTTCCTCCCTAAAGCGGGGAGCAAAAGTTCCTCCGTCGCCTGCATCTCATTATGGCGGCCACGAATCGAGCAAATCGAGCTCAATAAGGCTTAACGAGAACACTAAGTCTACTGTACGGAGCGAGAGGAGCAGCAAATAAAAACGTAACACGAGCTTTCCGCGAACTGTATTTATTTCCGAAGCCGGCTTCCCCCTGCAGGTAAAGAAACTTACGTTTCGAAAGCATGCAGTCACTCAGTCATCTCATCGTCAGCACTGCGATGTTAAAGAGAGACAACCGGCACCCAGTTCACGCACTTTATGTCTTACCTTTGCTATTCCTCGAGCCACAATTCCTTCGTCAACCGTTGCGTCAATAGCAGATCACGGAGGAGTGGTAAACCATTTTACCGCAAAACCAAAAGCCGCTCTCAAAAAAAGCAAATCCGAAGCAGCCTCTTGGCTCATTTCAGCACGGTAACATGAAATTATAGCGTAGCCGCGTAGCGTAAAAGGAGGTTAAATCGCTTGCCACCAGATGGCAAGGTCAAGCAGAGTAATTGCAAGTTGCTAGGCTAGGTGGCGCTAGATACTGCCCAATTCATGTTCTACAAAAATATTTTTATTTTCTTACGCCTGCATTGCGCTTCGGGAATCTCTAATATACACACATGTAGACACATCCGCATACTACAAGCATCAGCTGAACATGCATTTAGCGCATACACATGTATCGCACATTCAAACATGAATACAACAGCACACTGTTGTGCAATATTTTGGTTGTGGGTTTCCTGGTTTCTGCTCTTTTCTATGTTCGTTGCACTGGCCTTGTTCCATATTGTACGTTTCAGTCATTGAAGAAGCCCGTCCTACAACGCCTTCCTTGAGAAAGCAGTAGTATCTTTAAATAAATAAATAAATAAATAAAATAACCCGATCACTGCTCTCGAGCTCTGCGTTTCCGTCTTTTATACTGGTCGTTTTGAACGTACGGAATTTCTCGGTGACTCCCTAAGCAATAAAAAATATTCCCAGCATGTTGATTTTTTTCCAGCAATGTCATACATCTCATAGTATTTTTAATGGCTCAGGGGATGAATCACTTATTAAAAAGAAAACGCTCGATCATGCCGTAATTATTTGAAAGCCAATAAACGAGCCGCTCCAACGCGGTTCCAAGCCATGAGTTTGTTTCCCCGCACGGCACTTCGTAGCCAGTATTTCTATTGTAGTGTTTGTTTTTCTATTTGTGCTGTTCGCGCACGGCTGCAATTGCCGTCTTGAATTAATCTCTGTAGAGCGTATATTCACTCAGCTGGGAAAGATGCTTCACGGGCAGAGAAATCGCTTTTCGATCAACTTGAATGCAGTCAAAGCCCCGACTTGCGGCAGGTGTTAAGTGTACGGAGCTACGCCGTGGCGAGCTCGAAACCTTCTTGCGCTCATCCCAGCGCGCCACTTGGAGGGCAGTTTCTCCAGGAACCGTAGTATATTTAAACAGCAAAATAAAGGATAGCTTTTTTTTTCGGTTTTACCTGTTTTCGTTTTTTTTTTAATGCTAAAATTCGACTGTAAATATACGTAATTTACGTCATAATTTCGTACTGTTCAGTCTTTTCCCCTCAGCGCAATTGCTTTCGGGGACCAACAGTCACATTGGCCACTGTACGATAGGAGCTTACCGTTCAGACCAGAGTTCCAACCTGACTATCCGCACGTCGATCGATTGCACCTAATCCCTCAAGTGGTCTTAAACTGTTTAATGTAAAGCAGAATGTCAACCTGCGACACCCCGCCCCCTCCGATCACGGCCCGACCAGCGGCATCAATGCCCGACAGTTTACGCCAACTCATCTTGTTTTTACACCACTGATAAGCGAACACACGGTCACATCGGCGATAATTCCAGTCTTCTGTTCACTACGCACAACACTGCCATCACGATGTTGCTGCTATGTTGCTGACAAGCAGAAATACAGAACCACGTTGAACGCCGGTTGGCACTCGGCACGGGAAAACAGTACCGAACTCAGCACGGAAGGCACCCAGGCAGCCGACAGGAAAACCTGCCTGCCTTGGACGCAGTTCCTGCGATTTCCATAACATCGAAAACGTCGACACAGTCCCGCGTGGTTACGCTACTGTAATTCTACGGAAACCTTTTCTAGCCTCTGTAGTAGTGGTAGTAGTTCCGCGTCTTACCCAGTGTATGTAGCGCTGCTGGCACTGCTCCGGAACTTCGCTGTTTCTAGCGGCTTCGTGTGCTTGTTTGATAAAATTAGTGGTAAAGACGTCAATGCAACCGAAATGTTCTGCACGTTTGAACTAGAAGACGGAATTACAGGCGGCCTTCGCTGCCGCTGAACCTCAATCAACTCAACAACATTTATTAAACAACGTGCGCGACGTGCTCGAAAAACGAAACCAAAAGAAGATGAGTCGGGAGGGCGAAAGCTTCCTCCCGTCTGCCTGGAGGAGGTGGAAAACGTCTCGTTCCTCCCTTCTTCTCGTGTCTGCTTGGGGGCGCGTCAGTAGAAGGGAGGAAGACGCGGCGTTGCTACCTTTTTCCTCCTTTTTCTCTTAGAGTGTGGCCCCCTATACCAGTCGCCATCACTTGGCAAACGGCGAAGACTACGGCTTCATTGAGCCCATCAGCGCGTCAGAGCGAGTCAGTGGCAAATTTTCGGTCAAGCGTTTTGTGCTACGGAGAGCGGTCGCGGGTTTCGCTCTGTCCCTCTGATTTGCTTGAAGTGGCCGCCGCGCTCGCTCACAGCCTCATCAAGCCACAAAAGAAGGTGGGGAGACTTAACAAAACGCGGGGTCCAAGAGCAGACGGAGTACGAAGCTGATCTCCTTCTGCTTATTTGTCTGCCTTCCTCGGGCTGAAAGTGGACAGGTTCCGTTTTGCTTAATTCATTTTTTTTTATTTTTTTCAAGTCGGTTTTGAGTCCGTCCAAAATCGAAACGCCACGCCAGCATAGCAAATTCACGAAGGATAATCTCGATACTCAACCGAAAACGGCCGCGGGTACAGTGTGACAGGGTATCATGGGCGCGAACCATCCGATACTTCACAGATATCAGCTGGGTGAAAATGGTATCGACAGAATATCTCCGGTTTGACGCAAATATCGACGCAATACTTTGTGCTGCCTGGGACGGTGATCCCAAGTTGAGGCCTTCTCTCATAATCCTAGGGAACTCGCCAGAAAAAAAAAAAAGAGAAAAATAATCCCAACGCTTTGTTCACGCGGTCGCGTTTGACTGCGTTTGACTGCGTTAAAACTGCGCGAGTCGAGCTGTTGCTCTGGAGACTCTCACGACAAGCCAATGGGGAGGCACTCTGCTGCGCGACGCAACACGGAGCAACACAGTGATATGTAAACGAGCCTCACCTTTGTCTAATCTTGGCAGTCATAGGGGCGTAACTTGGGCCTTATAAGTTCAAGCTCCAGGTCAATAGTTAGTGTCAAAGTGCCTCTTTTTGTATAGCTTTTATTGCTTCACCACATAATTGCCGAAGTGCCAGACGGGAGCCAAACACCACACGTATCGACTAAACAACCAACAGTGAAGCCTGATTCTGGTAATTGTTTGACAATTTGGTTATAAAGTTGTCAGGTAAAACCGAACAACGAGAAATAAAGCCCGATTCCACCATAGTTGCCCCCTCGCCCCCCCCCCCCCCTTTTCTTGCTTAGTGACGTCATCCCGAACCAATAAAAACCGCGAATAATTAAAATACATTCTTGTATTATACGTTTTGTTCCAGGCTTAATAGTGTTACATTCATTATTTAGTGTAGAAAATAGCTACCCGAATATTGTATATAGCTATTCCACTTAGTGGGCATGAATGTTGGAAGAAACACTGTGAGCTGTTTTTCTCTTCACGCACCGCGGAGCTTCTCGACAAACACATGATGAGTGCAGCTTTATAAATGTCACTCAAATGCTGCATTCGAGTTACTTTGTATGTTAAGTGTTCTTGAAAGTAACAATTATCCTCCATATGATTTAAAAAGTTGACATTCTTTGATTTACATATTACTCTTGAAGGAAAACTAATCACAGTCTTTAAGCTACTCGTAAGTTAATTCTTGATTGTATTCTAGAGGCCGGAAAGTTGGAAAAATTAAGAAATTTAACTGTTTTTTGCAGGCAGCCTGCGGTTCAATACATATTATTTCAGCTATGTCAGCACATCTCAATCCTTGCCCGAAAAGGGACAATCCCTAGACGCGATTTGAACGAATCAGAGTCAACAGAGGGACCGCTCGATTGACAGGAGTTTTGATAAAAAAGAATACAAAGAAATGGTTTGCTAATTTGTTTACACATGATTTCTTTTGGACAAAAACAAAAAAAAACAACAAGCGCAGTGTTGCTTGTTCCGTCCCCTCCGTCCGTGATTTTTTTTTCCTTTGCGCTGTTCAAACTTTTATATGAACTATGAATACCATCTAGCATAGTTTTCGACGCTATTACATTAAATATTTTCACGTTATTTTTCTAGAAAACAATTGGAGAAATTTGTATCATGGACAGAAGAGATCGAATCTCTCAACGCTAATGTGACCATAAAGTTTTTTTGTTTTTTTTTTATTAAGAAAACACATTTTGATGTCTTACAGATACTTAGGGAGAAGTAGATTGTAAGCTATGCATGCGAAATGAGTTACAGAATCTGGCTGCTTGCCGGCAGTCGGCGACTGGGGCAACAGAAGTGCTTTCAATCGTTCATTCCCCCGACGCATCCAGTTACCCGGAACAAACGTTACTAGAACCACTCAGTTGGGAAACTGCCATAGAGACTGCTCAATCCGTATTCGAGTACCGAGCTAATAGCGATCGCAACGCCGCCATTTCTCCCGCAGCGGCCACTCGAGGAATTGCACGTGACTTCTATTTTGGCTTTAATCGGCCATTTTGGCGCAGAAACAGACACGGTAGAAGGGGCTACAGGGGTGCCACCCCGTCTTCCAAGTGGACGCGCCGCGAATTACTACCGAAGTTAGGATGCGGCTAGGTCGGGACGCGCTACCTGAAATCACCGCTGAGGCATGGTTGAATAAAAACAATATTAATTGTGCCTCAAAACCTTGCAAACTATAGATCTTAGAAAACATCACGCGCCCTTTACTTTGTAATAAACAGCAATAAAACTTACTACAAAAATATTTTTTTCCTTTGGTTTTTACGTAAAAACATGCTTTCTAAAAGCACAAGGTGACCACAGTAAAGACAAATGATAAAGAGTGGCGCTGTTGTCGTACTTATCTCGGTCTCGGTGGATGCCAGCGGCCCAGGTTTCAACGGTGAGTTTCCCAACTGAGTGTTCTAGTAATGTTGCCCGGAACGCACGGCCATGACGTGCAAAAATACATGAACGTCGTATGAAGACAACGATCTTGATTGTTCATTGCTCTTTGACGGTGTCACGCCTTTCCCAAGAAGAAACCAGTATTTAACGGTACATAAAGTGATTTTGTAGAATACAATACGTCTTATAGCAAGGTCTCACTTTTAGTTTTGTTTTTAGTACAATGAAGGATAAAGAACACGAGGCTTGAGTAATATTTTCGGGCTATTATTGATGTCTACGTTTGTCCTGGCCGGACTAAAGAACAAATGACTTGTTAATTAGATTCTCGTCTGCAAATTACAGAACAACTTACAACTGGAGAGTTATTTTTCTCAGTAGAAATAATTCAAAGTTCAGCATTTATAGGTGTTTTGTCTAGCGCGCCGCATCTTGAGAATTACAGCACCGACGACGCCGTCTAGCGGCTTAAAACTTGAGATACCGGCTGGTTGTGGCAGTACAGCTGTCTGGGTAGGCAACGGTGTAGGTATGTGGAAACCTGGCTAGACTTGGCTATGGTGGGCTACAATGATTTGGCTGGACCTTGGCCGGAAGCTTTGTTGTTGGTGGAGCGGAATGAATGTTGCGTTTTAAGAAGCCGAGTTTCTTAGATGCATTCGCGATTGTGCTTTTTATGCGCGTTTTCCAGGACAAGTTGCTGGTGAAATGGACCAATAAGTACTCATATTATGGTCCATTTTCAATGTCTTGGTTAATTAATTATTGGAAAGATGACAGTGTTTTTTTCTGTTACTGTTAATACGCGAAATCTAAAATAATTTATTTTAATTTACCAGGTAACACACCACTCGCTGATATTGTTAAGGTCGTTTTGTAGACTTAGGTGATCGGCTGGGGAAGATATTTTTGTATCGATAAAACAATCGTCGACAAACAGCCTAATTGTTGACTTAATACTTTCTGGGAGGTCGTTAATATACACAAATAAGTAAGGGTACGAGGACGCTTCCCTGGGGCACAACAGAGATCACGGGCAGCTGAGAAGAAACATTATTGTTAACCATCACTGATTGGGTTCTGTTGATAAGAAAGGCCGATACCCAATCAATTATCAAGGGGTTCATTGAAGGTGACAAACCTTTAAAATTAATCGCCCATGAGTACTGTATCACATGCTTTTGCGAAATCGATAAACGTAACATTAGTTTGGGTTCCAGCATGAGTAAGTGCAAATCATGTACAAATTCGAAGAGGTGCGTGTTACATGAGTAGTTTCTTCCTGAAAACACGTTGATTAAAGAAGAAAAATGAAAAGAAAAACGTTTACAATTTTCTGTAATGCCGAATTAGGGCGCAGCTCTTGAGGAGGAGGAGGAGTGGGTGAAAATCTCCCCCCTCCTCTCCCTTTTCTCCTTCCCGTTAAATAGAGCGTGAAAATGTTGTCTAAATTTCCCGCTGAATTTGGCGGAAAAAGTTCCACGCTATATGTGGCGGAAAACTTTCCCCGCTAAATTTTGTGGAAAAGTTTCCCCGCTAGATTTAGCAGAAACATTTCCCCGCTAAGCTTAGCGGGAAATTTTCCCCGCTAAATCTAGCGGGAAAATGTTTCCACTAAATTTAACGGGGAAATTTTTTTCTATAATGCAACGCGCGGTTACGCCCGCTTGTATTATTGCCATAAAGCAACGCGCGCAATTACGCCGACGCCGACGCCGATGCCGACGGCGGTAGCGACGCCGCTCAAGCCGGAAACGGGCGCCTAAGAGCTGCGCTCTAAAAGTTTATTTGATCCAAATGTGCCATAATGTTTGTAAAAATAACAAGTTTCATTAATTTTCAAGACACACTTTTGAGCGAAATTGGACGGTAAGTAGACGGGTTGGATGTGTCGCCATATTTAAAAATGGGCTTAACAATTGCAGAACGCCAATCGGGTGGAACGCTTCCTGAGTCAAGGCTTTGTTTGATATACTGAAGGTAAACCCTTTAGTATCTCAAGAAAATTTCCTGGTATGGAATCCTTACCGAGGGGCACTGTTGATTGACAGTGTTTCTGATATCTTCATAATGCCATCACTACTCAATTCAATAGGAGACAGCAATATTTGGGCGTTCGGAAATTGGAAAAAAGTGGAAAGTATTTCTCCGTGAAAGACTTTCGTTCACTGTCGTTCATGTGGCGAGAGTCGTCCTCTGTATACACGGGTTCAGATCGGTCATGACTCGAATTGATATCTTTCCGAAACTTCTGCGAGTCGGAACGGAGAAGGTGCGATAACTTGGGACCGAAATATTTTTCGTAGCTTTCTTTATTTCTCTTTTAGTCTAAGTCGTTAGCAGGCGATAAGATCACCAATCGTAATCCTCACCTTTATTTTTTTAGCTTTCCCAAATGGTCGTTTCTGTTTGTTCAGTAAGCGCTTTAAGTGGGTTGTAAAGCAAGGGGAAAGGGCGTTTGATCTGATTTTGATTATTGTAACGTACGGTGAAAGAAGGTGCTGCAGCGTAGTTTTCATATTTATCCAGTTGTGTTCCACCCAACGACCCGCGCAAGTTATAAAAAATAGTGCGCAAAGAACAAAGCTAGTTCAGCGTTTAAGCTGTCAAAATTGGCACGAGTGTAATCATGAATCTCCTTAGGGCAGTTTTTGAAGCGCTTTAGAGTGAAAGAGTTTTCAACACTCACAATAGCGTGCTCATTAGTAAGGTTAGTGAAGTTAGTTGAAATGGCATATTCGGCATTAGACACCAAGAGCAAATCGAGATCCCGCGTTGGAACGTTAACCATCAGTGTTTGTTCAAACGCTTGGAACAAACCAAGAAACTGATTGCAGTGACGAATCCGCAGAGTTTGGAAATGGGTGGAGTGTTTCCCAATGTATTCCTGGATCTCCAGCAAGTGTCAGAATATCGTTTTGTAAGCACTCCTTGCATTACTGAGGCAAGTGTACAACCACTCGTTAAAGTCATCGGGGTTAGTGCTCGGCGGACGGTAAGAGCCACCAATTAAAGCGCAGCGAAAGTTCAGCTGCTCCCTAACAGAGATTATATTTTGGGGTGGAATCGCACTTAACGAGAAAACAGTGAATCCCATTTTGAACTGTAATGAGTACGCCCCCTCCCCTCATAAAAGTTCGATCCTTTCGGAAACGTTTGTAGTTTTCACTTAAGATTAGTTCGGAGTTCTCGACACTGACGTCAACCAAGTTTCTGTAACAAGAATAATATCTGGCTCGCATGAAGAAGTGATGCACTCGAATTCATTTTGTTTGGAAACTAAATGCCCGTTCACACGCTTGCTACTTCTTAAGACCGAATGCCTTGGAACTTCTTCAAATCCCTTACGACGAGAGGACGCACTGGCGCCATCAATAGGGTAGCAGTGGAAATTTGGCGGTCCCGCATATTTTCTATTTCCCTCGCGCTTCATCGTTTATAACGTTTGTCAACGTTATAAACGGCCCATTCTCATAGGTATTACGCACATTTGAAGTCGGAAATCCCGCAAAACTTGTGAAATGCACTTCCAGGTTCACCACATGAATGGCGCCAGTGTGCCAGTGTTCTTTCATCCTAAGAAAATTTAACAGGTTTGAAGGCACTCGGTTCTAGGGAGTTGAAAGTATGTGAGCGGCATTTAACCTGCGAAACTTTGCTACAAAAAAACGATAACGTTGGTATATTTCTAGGGCAAGATGCCGCTGAAGATAGTTTTTTTCGAGGGAGTCTCTCGGCGGGACGCGGACTAGCGCGTGGTGGTACTAGCAATTGCATGACAGTGGCGCTTTCATTATCGCACACCTACGTTTGGTTTCGAACCCGTAGCTTGTCGTAAGATAGCTTATATCTCATATATTGGTCTCAAAATTGGGACGCAAAATCACGCAAGTTTTGCCCGGCGAATTACACATTGGGTGTAAAACCCTCTGAGATCCAAACTATCGGAGACGACCCATTTTTTACTTTGTGAGCATTTCGTACGACTTTATCTTTGCTCTTAAAACCTAGGAACTTGACAATGATCGGCAGGGTGGAAAGAGTCCGCTTTTGACCAAGCCGATGAGCTGTTTATATTTCCCCTAGGTTTTGAGTGATGTTTCCTTTTATGAAGTTCGAAATCAGCGTCTCTGTCTCAACCCATCACACCTTTTCACCTACGGGTAAACCCTTCACAATTAAGTTGTTTCTTCGCATTCGGGTCTTCATATCGTCAAGACCGTCAGCTGGTTAGTGGGTGGCAACATTTTCCTTTACGCTGTCGATTTCGTTGACCTTTGCCTCCAAGTTAGCGACCCGCAACCCGAGCCAGGCAATCGCAGCATTGATTGCGTCTAGTTTCTGCGAGCTTTCTTGTTGGTAACGAGCAGAACTCGTTGTTAATGCCCCGATAGCATCTTGCAGCTTATCGAATTTTTCTTCTAAGGTAAGAGGGCCAGGGTTTGTCTCGACCTCCCCGGATGTGGAAAGCAACATCAGCCTAACGGTTGCGAGGTTAAAGGAGTTAAAACAATCAAAAGAGTAAAGACAGGAAATATTTAAGTGTCCTGATGGCGGGTGATGCAAACTTTGTTTTGATACCCACTTTGCGTAACTCACAACGGTTCGCTTCGAGCTCTGTTCAGGTTAAGGTGGATTTACGAAGCTTCCTTTCAAGACGGTGGGAAGTTAAGTTTAAGTCGTCACATCAATGAATTCGAAGGTAAGTCCCCCTTCTGGAATCGAGACCAGTCGGGGCGTGTGGAGACGCGCACTTCTGCGATTTACACATGCCGCTCTTGCGGTGTGTCGCCTGCTGTTCTCTTCGATCAGTTTTGCCTTCTCGTGATCTTGTGTTGGTGTGCATGTATACTTCACGTGCGTATGCTTGATTGAGCGAGTCCGTGCGTCGACGTGGACGGATCTCTGAGGTTTCGACCTCGAGAAGCCAAGAATCAAGCTTGAGAATCAAGACAGGCTAGCTTCCCTTGATGCAAGTACAGTGCCTCGGCCGACAAATGAGGTTCTATTCTTGGTCACTTGTCATATTTAGTGGGAATAGTAAAGTAAATGAAAATAAGGCAATCTCCCTTGCAGCCGACAGCTGCAAATGAAATTCATATACCTCGATAAACGACCTGGAGATAAAATTGGGTGGTGGCCGAGTGGTATAAGGTGTCAAATTTTAAACTTGCAGACTGTGCAGTTCTGGTTTAAGTCCTCCTGGTGTTAGGGTGACGACCTTCCTGCTAGGGAAATCCGGGACAGGCCGGGGGGGGGGGGGGGGGGGAGGGGGGGGGGGGTCAGAGCAAATTTATGAACGCACACATCACGAACCGAGGCTCTGTTAACATATCCAATATCCTGTGCTGTTTATTCACCTGTAAATCGTATTGCAGCAATAAGGCTCAAATAATTTTCGCTCCCAGTGATATTTTGTTATGCCAAATATGTTACTAAATGTGTCGAAGTTGAAAGCATAAAAAGCAACTGCAGCAGAACTCAATGCATCAAGTGGAAATAAGAAACAGTAAATCTTTTTCGGGTTATTGTTTTCTGTCAACGCTTGCTTTTGTCAACATGGTCCTACGCAAAATTTTAACATTATGTTCTTTTTCGACCGTTGTGAGTTGCAGGCTGTTTGCCTTGTGTGGCTGTCTTCACTAAAAACAAAAATCCAGAGCAACCCTTTCGCAGTAAAACAGCGATGTGAAAATATTAACACTATCCTATATTTAATTAAAGCAATTTTTCTTACAATATTTTGGCACCAAGGGGAGAGGCACAACGGAGCATACGCGTCGGTTCTTCTGCAAAAACGACGGTCGCTTCCCGCAATGCTTAGATAGAAAATGGCGTACCATTGCGATTCACACGATTACCAGCGACCTCCGCGCTTCCCCGTGCCCCGTTGTTCGGCAGAACCATGAGTTGCTGAGTGAATTTTACGACAGTATAAAATGCGGGACATTTTGAAGATTTTGATATTTCTTGCGGGACGCGGGACACGCTCCCTCGATACGGGACAGTCCCGCGAGTCGCGGGACGGGTGGTCACCCTACCTGGTGTATATTTTACACTTATTAATTATATTTAATTTTTTTTTTTTTTGAGGCACTAGCACATAATTTATACGCTAATTCACCTTTAGAAGCGTTTGAATTATACTCCGCGGCTTCCTAGTGCTCGTAATAGATTCTCAGTGAGAGTGGCTTTCAATTTTTTTTTCTTGCTCTCGCTGCTGCTTGCTTCCTCACCCTTAAAATTCTAACAGCTCGACACAAAAGTAATAAAAATGCGTTTCATATGTGATGAAGATCAGCATTTCCAAGCTTCATGCCCCGACCATGCCACCATACCATACCTGAGTGCTGTGACGAATGGTCCCAGGTGCTGTGACCCGACCGTATATGGCCTTACGGTGTGGTGCAACTCATGCAGCACCTATGCTTCGTGATGGAGCTATACTTCGTTTCACCTTATGTGCGAGCGAAGGAAAAGCTGGAAGCGCGAGCAAGGAAAGGTTCGTGCGTTCAGGCTTTGCTCGAGCGCGCGAGCTGGGGAGAAACGCAAAAAGCGCTGGTCTCGCGCTTTTAGCTTTGGCTTCGCTCGCAGATAAAGTGAAATGAAGTATAGTGAGCGAGGTGCGACCTGCTAGAGCTGTGCAAGTCACAGCTCTGCAGCCTGCAAGGGGTGGGAAGATGCCCCTCCCTTTGCAGTGTTTGCAATAGCTCACGAAGAAGCTATTGCAAGCACTAGGGAGCCACAGAGTGTGAATAAAAGCACCTCTGAATGTGAATTAGTGCGTACATTATGTGTCTATACGTTAAAACATAAAAAGTATATATATACATGCACTAAAAAAGGCAAAAAAAATCTCCACGTGGGCTTGAACCTAGAGCTCCACTGCCCTTGATTTCAGTTGCGTAAGGCCCGCTTCAGACGGGGCAACTTTTCCAGCAATTTTGAGGTCGATGGCGGGTTATTCCCTAGGTTTTCCCAAATCAACACGAATTGCTGAGATCGGGTTCGGCTCGAAACGGACGAGCAACTAGAACAACTAGGAGAAGTGTGAAGCGGCAGCAGCCAATCAGGAACGCAATGTTTTTACGTGACACCCCTGTGGTGGTGATGATGACAGCTAAAACTTGGCTCTGGTATGAAAGGGATCGTTTTTGGAAGTAAACTGTTTCAAAATGATGAGTTAGTATTCTCAGCACAAATTAAAGATATAAAAACATGTTTTTTGGATATTACTGTGCATCTAAATAGTGCAAGAAAAATAAAATTTCATGATGATGATGGCAAGTCATAGCAATTCGGTTGCTGTGTGTGAACGCAGGCGGCCCGTGTTGCGACGTCAAGTTGCTGGGTGAAATTGCCCAGTCTGAAGCGGGCCTCGTTGGCCCACTTCAGAAGGGACAATTTCAATTTCACCCAGCAACAAGGCCCCCTTTAGACGGGGCAATTTCACCCAGCAACTTGTGGTCGCAACAGCAGCAACACGGGCGCCCGCGTTCACACGCAGAAACCGAATTGCTACGACTTGCCATCATCATCAGGAAATTTTATTTTTCTTGCACTATTTAGATGCATCCTTATATAAAATAAACATGTTTTATATCTTTAAATTGTGCTGAGTGTACTAAATCATCTTTTTGAAACTGTTTATTTACAAAAACCATCCATTTCAAACCAGAACTAAGTTTTCAGTTGTCATCATCACCACCAAAGGGGTGTCGTGTGAAAATATCAAATTCCTGATTGGCTGCTGCCGCTTCAAACGTCTCCAAATTGTCCGAGTTGCTCGTCCGCTTCTAGCCGGACCCGATCTCAGGAATTCGTGTCGATCTAGGAAAAGCTAGGAAAAACCCGCCAGCAACCCCAAAATTGCTGGAAAAGTTGCCCTGTCTGAAGCGGACCTAAGACACCCTATTGTCTGGTACAAAGACCAATTAGGAACGCTCGGGTGTTTAAACATTGTAATAACCTTTTTACAAAAAAAAAACACAAAAAAACAACAACAACAAAAAAAAACATTTCAGAGGGAAAAGTTAAGGAAAAGGAATGTACCATTATGTTCAGTGAAGTTCTGTGACAAGACTCGGGACTCGAGCAGGAATGCCGTTATCCTTGGTGTGACCCCATGAGACAGTCTTGCTGCCTTTGCTGGGGTCTATCTGACTGAAGTACCTGTACGAAAAGTAGAAGAAACATATCTGCATAACACTCATTATTCACACGAGAGTTTCTCAACATCCAAAATGACTCGTGGAGAAAATTATGCGAGGAATTTTTCGGCCACGTTGGCCGAGTCTCCTCTCGTTGCCAATGTTTCATTGCAACTTTAACTGTAGTGAACAGTTATAGGGTATATTACAAACATAGTGCAGTTTGATACGCAACTACAACACACAAAACAGCACTCTAATACAGTATGTTGAGGTACCTCTGAACAAATTCTAGGGTTTCATGGTGCCTCTTTCAGATACCTGATGTTGAACATAAAATATGTGCAACAAGGAGTGAGCAAACAGTGACTTCCAATTAGTCTCAAGCACCAGCGACATGTCGACAAGGAGTGCAATATGTAGAAAAGATTGTCTAGAAGTGTGCAGCCAAGATGAAAAAGCAAGATATAACGATATTCGAATAAGATCATAAAAAAAGGCTCGTTGTAGTAATCTAAAATCTAGGCACAGTGATGAGTCGAGTCTCGACCGACGTACAGCCGCGATTCACTTTGCGTTGATTGAGGTGAAACATTATTACCGAAAAGATAAAAAACGCGTTTTTTTTACACTGTTTGCTTTGCGCAGTTGGGTGGCGTCACAAAAATCTGACTCACTCGCTATCGTTTCTCAAATTCGTTCGGCGCCAGTCGACACCACAGATCAGTGGTCGGCACTCATGGTCTAAACGGGAGGAAAAAAGTACGAGCTCAGAGCCGAGCGTCGATCGCGACTTTCCTAAAGAGAAGCTCCGGTAACACTTCGGCGACTCGTCAGCTTCAAACAACGCCTCTTCCAACGAGCCCGCGAATCCAATGCGTCAAACGGTCGCGGCAGAAAGCACGCCGGAAGGAAGGGGGCTGGAGGCTGAGTATCCGAAAGAGACGCGGCGCTGGTTTCTACGTCTATTTCGCACATGAGATAACAAGATAGCAAAGCTAGCCGAGTGTGAACACTGACTGACGTTACTTGGAGTACACGCAGTTGAAACGACGCCTGCAACAGAGAACAGCTAGAGGCCTTCAACAGGGGACACGCGTTCAAATAAGCTGCGATTTCAAAACTTCATGTCTCCTTTCTGTCCTTCGGTGTTTACTTTGATCCGTGTACACCAAAGCACTCAATGCTGCAAGTAATAAAGTCGTGCATACGTACCTTTCGAAGCGATTGAAAGTGTGCTGGTTTCGCTTGGTGCCCACGAGCAAAGACCGCGACGAACTATAATCCGTCGGTCGCGCCGGCGGCGCCGACGCAACCGACGCCCGGCCGCTGCGCAGTGCGCATGCTCCCCGGCTCCGCTTAGCGACTCTCTTGACTCTCTCGCCGGCTTGGCGGCCCGGCCTCGGCTACAGCGCAGGCTCGCGCCCTTCGAACAGGGAAACTGCATCCGGAACGCGAACTGGCGCGCGCGCGGGTTGACGATGAGATCATGGAAACTCATCTAAAAAAACGAGGCTGTAACGTATCGTTTGATGGCGCCAATGCACGTATTTTTCACGTCCTTTTTTAACAGTGTGTGAATTTCGCGAAACAGGCAACGAAGAGTGGTGGGTGAAATGTGCTCGCATGTTGTCGTGGATTTTGTGTACGACGTAGGATTACCAGAAAGGTGAGTAAATATCGATAAATGCGCGTAAGAACTACATGCACGTGACCTGTCAAACCTATTCACCCTCATTATTTTATCGTCCGAACTGACATTGTCGCGTATCGCGTTCGATTTGGGTCCCGACACCGATAGTTTCTTCTTGTATATGCGATGTTGTGTTGCAACATCGAATTGTATCGCGGTACGTTGGGTTTAACGTTTGGCGATCAACTTTTATTGCATTACAACAACTGCAATAAACATTTGTTGGGAAACGATAACTCCAATAAGCACTTCGTTATAGGGCTTTCTCATTGAAACGTAGGTCGCGGGTGTTCCAGCTAGTTATTCTGAATGGTTTGGTGGTTGTCTAGCATTTCAAGCGCGCGAGGCTGTGTGTACTGTGTGCCGTACCAACAGCCGTACGTACTTGCGCTTTAACGTTTGTGTTCTTTGTGTATCCACCTCCAATATCGTTCTCTCTCGTATTGCCGTATGGTAACTCCTGCTGTTTTACGATATCATTCACGCGATGTCATATATGTGAACATACCGATATCCCCATGTTGCTTGACAAACCGCTCAATATCGTGTTACGTTTCCTCTTAGTCCGCGGTATATGCCGACGTAATTCATGTTGGTAACTTGGTATCCGTTGTGAGATATATGCACGCGATATATTGTATTCTCCTTTGGGCCCGTGGTCGACGACCGATATTTATATATCGTGTGGCCGTACAGTATGTCCATGTCGGTCACCAATCTGCACGCGGTGTCGTATTCCTTTCTAATAACCGCGCATTATATCGGAGTATTGTGCTCCAATATCGTGTTGTATACCAATAACCGCAAGTTCTATCGGAATATTGTGCTCCGATATCCTGTTGTATACCAATAACCGCACATTATATCGGGATATTGTGCTCCGATAAAAATTTCCATCGTGCGAATTGGGTTATTCGGATAACAATAAGTTTTTATTGGTTTCCATCAACTTCATTGGAATACAATATTTCCAATAAGCCGAGTGCATATTGGCCTTTTTCAATAGGGATATTACTGGGTTGCGCAAACTTTTCAGGTCCGCGACCCCTAAAATATCTGAACCCCGTCCGGTGACTTCCCCTTCCCCTCACCCTCTTTTAGAGCAGTATCAAAGCTATGAAAGGCTCGGCTTTCTTAGGCCGCGTGACCCACACTTCACGCACCTCCTCTCTAATAAAGCAGACATTTTTATAAGCGCGCTGCGCATCGCAAATTTTTACGTGAAGACAATGAACCGTATGCGTACTATCTAATAAGGGATAACTTCTTAGATTTGGCCGAACTTCGCCCAAGTGCTTATTCATAGCTTACTCATATAGCGACACGCTGTTGGAAGGACACGTGGCCATAAGCCCGTGCCACGCTGGCTGGTTGACTTATCACCATGCATATGCGCATTGAAAGTCGAAGGGTCCGGCTAGTCAGCCCGGACGTGCGCACACATGCAGCGTATACTTTCAACACAGTTCGAGCATTCGATATGTAAACTTTAAAAAACGAACCGAGCTTAATATTATAGCGTTCAGCCGGTACTGCCCAGAATTCACCGGCACCTAGTGCTATCGTATTACAGCGCAAAAGAAATCAACATTCCGTTGCACGCGAGATATTTACACGATGGATGTCTTGTAGGCAAAACAAGCTTCATTACACGGTACAACGCGTGTAAATCGCTGCGAATCTCACAATCATTTCACGAGCGGCTGTAAAAACTGAACAACGCAAGGGTCACCATGTCGCGTTTGGTAGTTGTAAGATTGTTCAGATTATCAACGTGATGAAGCTAAAGGTCAAGGGCATCCACATCACGAGTGTACAAAGCCGCTGCAAAAGGCTTGAACAAACTAACACGTTAGAGGACTGCATCCACTCACCGCTGACGATATGCATCCCACAGACTGGATTATGCGCGGCTTCATCATCGATGTCAGTTCTGTTAATTTTTCTTTTCCATCCTGTCTTCTCTTTCTTCAACAGCTCCTCTGTCGCGGGCAATGCCGATGAAACGATGACCGGGATACTTGCGTCACTATAAACCGCCGTCTTTTTTTGTTTTCTGAGCGATCGCTACAGATGACCGCGATGCGTTTACCATTTTTCTCGCTGACTCAGGTGCATGCCACGGAAGCTGAAGAAGATAGCGGTATTTCACCGTATTACGTTACCGGTTAAGGAGATGCTGTTTGTTCTCCGTCACCAGGCGGTGGAGAGGAAGGTTGGGGTGAAAACAAAAACACGGAAACTCCAACAACAACAATAAGCGACGGCTGGCAAGAGAATGTATTCAATAACTCTCGACGCTCCCACATTTCTTTCCTTGAAGATTGTTCGACGTCTAGAACCAACACGTGTGCTTTTTACGTGGCGAACGGCCGGCCCTCGCACTCCGAAGCTGTTATGAAACTTTCACAAAGGATAACCTTTTGAGTGCCGCACCGGGTGTAGACAGCCACGTTGCCGTCTGGTTTCAGTTTTGGTTTACTTCGTGTCCCTCAGTGTTTAAAAGGGAGACACGTGGGCATTTTTAATTATTTGTTTTCCATTTCCTGTTGTTAGGATAAATTTCATATTCGTATTTTTATTTTTTCATAATAAAACTAAAAGAGAGGTTCAATTTCCGATTTTTAAAAAATGTAATAATTTCTCTGAAATTTCTTTGTTACTATATTGAACACTTTAAAAACTGAAGGTAATACATCTGCCTTGTAAAGAGGCAGCGTAAAGCTTGTTTGGGTCTGCACAAGCGTGTTCTTACAAACATTAAAGTGTTTTTTACAAACTTCTGTTCGTAGTCACTCCCTCAAGCCAATCCACACTGTATTTGGTGAAACAAAATTCTCAACATTGCATATTTTTCCAACGACACATTGACTAAGCAATGTGTGTGTATTTCTAATAGAGACGGGTGTAATATCAATCACAATCAATGTCCAGAACAGGAACATTTTACTGCACTTTTCCTGCTGACTAGGAGTCTACACTTCCAATTTCATTCATTTTAAGCTTCTGAAGCTGATCTTTCTGGGTAGTTTCTTTCCTTTAAAAAAATCAACAAAACAGCGCTGTGCTTTTAGCCTTTTTTTCTGAAAGGAGATAGCTAATGTCAACACTGAACTTATCTGAACTTCGGTGTCCGGAGCTATAAGGATTTTAAAGAGGTGTTCTGAGAAAGGAAGCATTTTGGACTCCTATTACGCCCGTTTTGAGCGCTTCTCACAGAGGCGAGAAGTGCTTAGTCACCGGGTCGTGAACGAGGTTAAATTCCCTGCACACAAAAATGGTATCGCGCAGAAGGCTTATGTTGGAGCGCTATATTGTTTTTACAAAGCGGTCTGTTCAGTTGTGACATTGGAACTGTAACAGAGATTATTAGGTTTTGTCTCGAAGGCGATCAAACACGTTGTACATTTTCGCTTCTGGCGAATAAGGCATTTCTATCAAAAGCATCCTGACTTTCCGTAGCTGACACAAATGTTACTTTCCGAGGACTGACTGTATATATTAAAAACGGGATGTCCTCGGGGCGGGTTCGAGTGACGATGCGACCTTACTCTTCTACTCTCCAGACATAACATATTTAATAAAACTAAAAATGCAGATTGCGTAGAAGTCACTAAAGATTATAAATAGTAATTGTACATTCAAGTATCTTTTTTTAACTACACATATAAAATTTACTAAAAAAGATTAGTTAGTTTAATCACTAACCCACGCAGGTCCGCATACGCGCATACTTGCACTCAAAAAGACACTAACGCATACAGACTGTATTTTAACCTTACATAAACTCGTAAATGAGGCTATGTTTAAAATACCGAGTAATAACAGATGTGGATATTGATGATATGAAGCAAGTGGGATTAATACCATTCTTGAGCCCCCTGTTTGTCTCAACTTATATTAATGCACCTTTCTCGTTTTATCGAAGTGACATGCCGTTTTTTTTTGTATTATTGTGCCAAATGTGTTGTTTTCAAATTGTGGGTTGTTTTGGAATTGCCTGTTGCTTCAGGGCACGCGCCTCCGTGAAGGCACTGTTTCATTTTTTATCCTTTAATAAATGTGATAACAATGTAACATACGTATTGTAGAGAGCTCGCTGACAAATATTTCACTAATATGCAGTTCAGTTCTTGTGACTCCACAAGTTACAATAAGTACACAAGAAAGACAGCATGCCGAATTTGCCATAAAAGCGCAAACTCAATAACTTGTTTTTAAAGACTGAGGTTTGGTTATTATGCAGAAAAATCTTAAATGGTGGGTACTATAGTGCACATAATGTATAAAAATGGGGCAACTTTCGCCACTTTTATCGAACCAGCGTAGCAATGCCACTGATAAAACAAATCGTATACAGTGTTACTTTGGGGTCACATGCTGAAATGAACTCAGTATATATTGGCGACCCCACGGCGAAAACGTCGTAATGCGCAGCGTTTCCCGAAAGAACGCCCTCCGAAAGCTATACAGCTCCAGGGGGTGTGTAATGCAAAGATTCTTATTCTTTCGGTAGGACACCCCAGCTCTGACCAGGCTGTTGATTCGCGCCTGCCTAGTTTCCCCAGGTACGCTCATGTTCGTCCTTTCTCTCGTCTTCTGCACACTTCCCTATAAATAACGAGGTCGTAGTGCTGGACTTCAACACAGAATGTGTTTATGGACTTGATTTTATGAAAACAATCCAGGCTCGAGTTTGACGAAAACAATTTACACGTCAGCGAAGGCAGCATAAAGGATGTATAGCCCGTGTCACGGCAATGCATGAGCACCCGGAGCATATAGAAAACTTAATAACTGATATCAAGGCATGCAGGATCCTAACTTGAAATAAACAATAGAGATCAGAAATATTCATTCGGGAGCTCGACGGCAATCAAGCCCCGGATCATAGAGTAAGCGGTCCGACATCTTTGCTCGCCGCTACAAGAAGTTTCATTTTTTTTTTATTCAGCTTGTATTTCCAAGTATGCATTAAAACCGCATTGTCCGGTGCTCTTGGGCAGTTGTAGAGCTGCTACAAGTAGGAGATGAACGAAAGCGCTAGCAAGTTAGCTAAGTATGACAAACCGCCGACGGTCGCCCGCAGTAGCATGCGACCAGAGCGAACACCTCATGGATAACAGAGCCGTAGTACTGAATGAGAGGACGTCATCAGCGAAGGCCAACCCTGGGCACAGATTGGACACGACGATCGCGTTAACGTTCGTTTCAAACTTGACTCGAAGCCGAGCGCTGACGCAGAACTCGTTTCCAATCTGTATCAAGCGTCGGCCTTCGTTTGTGACGCAAAAAATGTCGGCACTACAGCCTTGTTTTCTAAGCGGTGTTGCCAAAGCCATTTATGGGGAAGAGTTTAAGCAGCTGGCGAGGCTTTGTTGATAGCTCGTCATCGACGTCACTGACACGCCACGGGAAATCCATGGACACGCCCATTTCGCCATCTTCGAGCCCAACCGACGCCGGGAACCTATACCCGTAGGCTTGATTTTCGGTTTCCTCCAACGTATGACTGTTTTATTCCGTTTTAAGTTTAAGGAGCCATAGTAAGTTTGTTCCCAGCTACCTTGTCCACCCTTCACCGTACGCGCCGCGACACTGGCCCGTTCGTACGCTTCGCATATGATCGGTGCTTCGCGCTAATTACTCTCGCAGTGAAGTTCCCAACTTTCAGTTGTCGTTGACGTGTCAATTGTTATTTTATCGGTGCGCAACGATAACAACTTCTAATTTGCAACTGAAGGGCTTCCCGTAGAGTGTTCTGATAAGCGGAAGTAGAGAATGTCAAGGTTGCCCGTGTTTTCAAAGAAAATTTTCTGTTACATTTTGAATTGAGATAAAGCCGCTCATTTAAAAGTTTCCCGGAGCTTTGTTTCTTCCTAATCGCATTTCCTCTTGACCATGGGTCAGCGTGTCAAACAGAGATCTTTGATCACAGCGATCACTACTACCAATATGGGAAGGTAACGCCGTGCATGCCTTCTGCTTGCTCCCACCGAACTCTCCCAGCCACTAAACAGCGATCTTGTTCTCCGAACATCTGGGAAGCAGGAAGGTTGCGAAGAGAAACAAAATAAATGAAGGTTGTGCGAGTTTGATGGAATCAAAAACGGCACCGTCACTAACGTTTTGCGTAAAGTTAGAGACGTCTATTTCGTAACGTAAAGTTACGAAATAAACATCGAGAAACCCAGTGTCAGGTGGTTCTTCGTGAATAGTGAGCTTGCTCGTTTTCAGAAATTTTGAATAAATATATTGGCCGTTCCTAACGGCGCTGAGAACCTAGCATTCGTTGTCATGTTATTAGATGAAAATTAGTGGAAGTTGGAAAAAGAACAAAACTAAATTTTTCTGCTCGCAATTTGGAGAATGCAGTCGAAAAAGCTTCACAGCCATGGGACGTCCCTCTCTCGTGCTGAAATTATTCGCAGTGCGCATTATGTGCTAGCGTTGTGTAGCAGCTAGTTTGCTAGTTTTTGTTTTGCTACTGCGACAAAAACTCGATTTAATGGAAAGTTTCAAGATGAAACAAGAATTTTTACCTCAAGGGACGGGAGCATTCCGTGGGCGTCCACAAGTGTAGCGCTCAATTTTATTCAGAAAAACTTGCGTTTTTTTTTTCTTCTTTGGAATCATAAAAAAACGAAAACCGTGACGGCTGCGATTAAAACATGCAGACGCACAACAACCGTCCTTTTCTCACCAGCAAACCTAAACGAATAGCGGTCTGTACCCAGGATACCATTCGGCCCTGCAGGCGCCCGCGTTGATCTATGATTGATAATGGAGGACAGGCCAGCGCAGTTCGCTCGGCGTTTTTGTTGCTAGGCGGTTTCTAGGCCTGACGTTAGTTCTATGGCAGGAGTCTGGGAGGAGCTAAGGTTATACGGCGAGAGGTCACCGAGGATAATAAGTGTCCAAATTCTCTCTCTATATATAACTGCGCATGCGACTGTCCGCGGTGAGTGATGCTTCGTACAGCCTACTTAGGCCGCAGGCGACCATCTCAGGCGAGTTATAGTTACCATACTTAGTATGCAGACAACTGCCGGCACCGAATCATGCTTAGTGAAGCGTACTTAGTCCTCAGTCAACAGTTGGAGGCGAATTAAAATTAGTCGAGCATACGTGTTTCGTAAACAAAGACCGGCGGCAAGTCTTGCTTAATTTAGCATGCTGAGTCCGCAGGTGGTTGTCGGCGGCTAAGCCTCATTCGCTCCTAAGTCGACAGTTCGCTGGAAGCTAAGCGTTACCCAGGACACCTCGACCACCTCCCCTTCACCTGACCTCGCACCCTAAGAAGACGTTTTTTTTTTTTTTTTTTTTTTTTTTTTGTCGCCACGTCGCGGGCGTCTTCCTCTAGCGGAGCTAGTAGCGTGGGAGCAGACGACTCGCAATGTCAAAGCACGGAGTGGCTATGTTAGTTCGCATGTATGCCAATTAAAAACGGTTTATTCATTAAAAAAAACGTGTGTGACGTATTTGTTAGCAATTGTTCTAATAGAAAAACAACGCCTCGAAGTTGCTTATTCTATTAAAACTTTAAAATGTCCGCCAGGAGATTCGCATTACATCTTGCGCGGCGTGCCTCAGGGCTATTCAACGCCTCTGCGATTCTTTTTTTTTTTTTTCGGGTATGGGGTGTTCCTGTAGAAAAATGTTTTGCTATCAGCATAGTAAATGACGTGGTGTATTGTTAGCTGTGCAGGCGCGCACAGCTGTGTTGCAAAAACGCCGCACGCTTTGTCTTAGCCGAGGTGGTCTTAGCTGCATTGAGCTTGCCGATACGTACGATTCTATCCAAGACTTTCCCGACCATTGGTGACGAACAAATGCTCATCAGTGACTGCCGCTTAGCTCCTGTCATATCGAATACCCAGCAAAGAAGTTTCTCACATCGCGACTTATGCACGAAAGAAAAGCAAACATTTTCATAAATTCTTAAATGTTGGACATGTCCCGGCAAATTCAGGCGATTGGTTATTTTGTTCCATACAAATTTTACAATAAATTTTATATAAATTTAAAATCGCTCGCTGAGAAGCGCATCACGCATTATGCGAATTTGGGTTCGCAAAACTTAACATACAAATGGTAGTAATTCATAGCTTGTGTATACCTAATTCTTGGGGACGCTGAAGTGTCCCAGACAGACTAGATTAAAGACTTCGATCGCGAGTACCTCTAGCATGTTTCGTGTCAACCAGGTGAATAAGTAGGGATTCAATCGAAAGAACTCCGGAAGCCAGCCACTGCGTCTTCCTGCCTGTAATTTTGAGGAAATGTTTGTTTATTGGTCTACTAAACTTTAAAAAAATAAAGAAGTCAACTTGAAACTTATAAGACAGAAGCGCTCGCAGAACACACTGAAATAAATAGAATTCACGGAGTCGCTTTCACCGAAGTATTTGGTGCACGCGAGAGGTTCTCGAATTCCGCTTTGCTATTTTCAGTGTTATGAGACATCCTTTCTCAGCTTTATTTTTTCCGATTCATAATACATATTACCCTATAGGTATTCGCCATGGTGGATATTTTAGTGGGGTAAAGCGCTGAATATTCTATTTCATTGCATTAAGCAAAGCAAGCGGGACGTTTCGGATTGCTTAATCTGACCTGCGCGTTTTGGTCTTAACATATATGTATCGGCATCGTCATTCGCTGAGCTGCCTCCGTAAGTCGCAGTGATGGGCTCTTCGAGTTTTGCGCGGGAAAGTATACGCCGTGCTTTTCTTTTAGTATAGAATGCCCTACTACAAATATTATTTCAGCAAATAAACACAATGCGTGAAACAGGCTTTGCCGCGCGTTACTAAAACAGCGCATGAAGCGAGCTGACGAGCCGAGGGATCCAAGATCTGCGCAGTCTGTCCCAGTCTGTCCTACCTGTGACGACACGAACGATGATAATGAGGATAGCTAGAGAAGCGCTCTTTGTAGTTCGCACATGGCGCGAAAAGGATCAAAACAAATCTAGAAACATAGCAAGGTGACGGATGCGCAATTGAAACAATCCGCCTGGTCCTGGTGTTCAGAGATTTTTTATTGTCCTTTGTCCCCACTATAAATTCTTTTAAGTTACTGAAAATCATTATATTTCAAACAAATGCAATATCAGAATATCGTCCCACACGATTCAAACGACGGCGCCGGCTTGGCCGGCCAGCGTATGGCAGATGGCATACTTCTTGCAATCGTCGTCTGCTGCAGCCATCTTGAGGACCGGAAGTTGCAGTCGTAAATATTTCAGAAACAATGCGATTACCGGCACACTTCTGTCGAAACATACATGACATTCAAGCTTTCTATATTTGTGATCTTTAGAAGTTTAAATCCTACTCCTGATTTTTGAATGGTCGGGTTTTAGTAGCGAAACCTAGCCACATGTATTTGTCCATAACAACGATCCTAGCCAAAGGTTTGTTTGGACCCATGACGTCACACTTACGGCGTCAATTGCTGAGGCGTACCCATTGTTTCCCGACTGGCGCCCACACAAAGTGTTTTTCATTCACGGCGGCCAGATTAACTCTCGAAGAGCAGCTGCTTGCAAACGTCTATAGTCACTCTATTGTAGTTCCACGCAAAGTCAGATATAATGAAAAATTCGCTTGGAACTGAACATTTTCCATTGCGGCTATTGTCTTCGCATGAACAGCAAAATAATTAAAAGCAGCAAGTTCAGTCTTATCGTTTGTTTTACAACTTGATTTGCTTCCGGCAACATCACAGAACACATGGGAAGTAACAATCTAAGGAGCAGCTGCTTACAGTTCTGATCTGGGAGTGGCATGATGGGGCCCTCTGCCCCTACGCTAGTGCATTATAGTCGTACATATTTAAGTCGTACCCAAAAAGCGATCCAGCTAAGAGAGGCATCAGCATGTTTTCGGTTTCGGTGCTGGCACTGTGCTTATTGATATCCGGAGGAATATCAGAAGTCGACACAAAGGAGACATCAAGTACAGATAAGAAAAGAGAAGAGAAAACTTCGACGACGCCATTGTCTGGGCCTGTCTTCAACTATTCCTGAGACAAATCCTGAACTTGAGAAATATCAAGACGCTTGGAAAGTAAGTTATTTTTAGTGAATATTACAATGTTTTGTTGAAACACAGGAACTGAAAAAAAGGCTCCACCCCAAAGAAAACAAACCCACTGTTTTCACTGCTAAATGACCCGAGGCATCTGGGGGCATTATTTTGAGCGCTGTATTTTATGCCGTAATTTTAAAGAACTGTGCTGACAAATCTTCTTCATTTACCCTGCCCTAAAAAACGGTAAACTTACACTGAGGTAACCTCACGACTCTTTTTGTTTCTCTGGGAATTCGGGGCGGAGCCTCTTTTGCAGTTCTTATGCCGGAGCATAATGTGCACAATATTCACTCAGTTCCTACAGGCTTCTTTATAAAACAAGCCCGACACGACTTTTTTTTTTTAAGATTTGCACTAGCTTTCTTGAGGGTTAATTTACAGACCTACTTTTTCATATAAACTCTAAAAAATGCCTGCGCGTGTACTTACCCGCAAAGCACTCAAAGAGCTAATCTGTGCGATCAACAAAATCAGCTCGGCGAATGATGAGGAGAAACATCCGTTTAGACCTAAAAATGAAGTCTGCGCTGTGGCATTACGCAATGCAAAGCGTCATGCTTGCATTGCGTAATGCCACAGCGCAGACTAAATTTTGAGGTCTAAACAGATGTTCCGCATCCTCATTCGCTGAGCTGATTTCGTAGATCACAGAGATTGGCTCTTCGAGTGTTTTGCGGGTAAGTTAACGCGCAGGATATTTCTTAGAGTGATATCACAACGCAAGCGCCGCGTTGACATGGATGCAGATTAATCGCATCAAATTCAGCCAATGCGTTCAGTGCGAAAAAATGGTCAAAGTGCCGGCGAGCTGTTGAAAGTTGAACATGATGGTAGACATGGGACGTGGTAGACATGGTAGACATGGGACGTGGAAACTAAAAACTGGAAGGAAGTGACAAAGAAGTAACAGCCAACGTCTTGCTTGGCTGGGCTTGGGTAAACGGCGTAATATCCTAGGAAAGCTCATCGTATTGTAACCGCTATACGAAGGTGCATCCAGACGTAAAGCGAGCATTCATACAACCCATGTAAACAGAGGCTGCATCGCATCTTGAAAAGAGGTGTATTACGGGAATGCGTTCGTCCCTGCACTGCTATATTTGTTCCGGGAGCTGGTGAACCGCTGAAAACATGGCGGCGGCGCAGAGCAGTCCTGGGTGCTTGCGTGCAATTCCTTCCCGAGAATGGGCGGAAGGGCGGGCTGCTTGCTCTGTGGTACCCGTTCTCGGAGGCGTATTGTAACTTTCTCATGGAGTAAAACAACAGGGCAAAGCTAGGGGCACTGGCTGATTGGCTATTTGAACATCCCGCTCTTTCGGAAGCGGCAGACGACCGTCACCTTTCGCGCTCGATGTTTGAGGTAACAGGGCTTGTTACAGCAAACCGAGCAGCTTTGACGCGACGTACCATGGCAACAATCGAGGACGACAACGACAGTATGACTTTCGCTCTTGGTGATAAACAACTGTTTTGGATGCAAAATCAAAAGCGTCGGTCCGGGACAATAATTGTGCGTATACGCACAATTATTGTTCGTATACGCACAATTATTGTGCGTATACGCACAACAACAATTATTGTGCGTATACGCGCAACAACGCACAATAAAAGCAAACACGAAGTTGGACCAGTTCCCAAAGGGCCGTAAAAAAGAAAAGCTCCGAAGCGCATGCGTTTACCCGTGAAGCAATTGCGGCTGTTTACCTAAGCCTAGTCACTCCCTTCCTTCTCTTTCTAAAACAGGAAGTCACCGCCGTCTGTGTCGTTGCCGAAAATGGCGCTTTGGTTACGGCTTGAAAAAGGCCAATCAGGCACCTCGGATTCGCCCCATGGTTTTACAGTGTGGGGAAATCCCAAGTGGTCGCCACGCTATGAGAAAATTCTACAACCAATTACACAACTCGCATGTAACATGAACACATGATCCCAACCATTTTATTACTTTTTTATGGTCAGGTTTTAAACAAGCGGGAACATGCACCCTTTCTGCCTCTTACGTCCTTCGGTTTTTATGTTTCTTGCATCTTGTAAATTCTAGCAGAGCACCTCGATGTGGTCGAACACTAGCACAAGCCTCGGCACGCGAAACACCAAAACAAAATGAGAAAATCTGCACACAGCGCGGGTGTTGCCGGAAATGCAACCGTAACATTCAGACAAGACACGGCGTGGCGCTACGTTCGCGCAAGACTTGTGTGCATGCTCGTAAACCGTGACAGGGCGCCTTCATTTCGAGGAAGATTGGAACCGATACGCTTATGTCACATTCATTTAACGTGGCTTCGGGCAATTTATACGGAGAGGGAAAACAAGAACTGTGATATAGTAGACTTGGGTTCGTTGGTGATTCATCTCTAATAAAAACGGTGCGAAAAGCACAATGGACGAGTCCAAGAAACTGGACAGAGCAGCGCTTAGGTCAGTCCAGTTTCTTCGACTAGTCCTTCGTTCTTTCGCGTGGTTTTTATTTAAGAAAACGAGAACTGAGGGTTGTTTACATTCCCCAATTTAACATTATTCTCATTTCCCTTTGTCATAGGGCTCGTGCGGCCAACTAAGATAGTTGCTTCTTGTGCGTTAAGTTGCGCTTGCCTGACAGCCACCTCTCAGATTTTAAAAACACCAGGGAAGCTTTCATTTTTTCTAAGGAATTGGTGCCTTTGAAAATATTATCTATTTTAATTGAACGCGTTACATGCACCTGATCTAACATTGCTCCAGAGTTTACTGTAATATTGCTTTACCAAGCAGACACGTTATCAGTCAAAACAGTCGGCCTATATATGTTGCTAAGGTTTTAGCGCTTTTTATTATATCTAATCCTATAAAAATCTAATCGCAGTTTAGGAGGATTTTAATACATGTCCTTACCTTAAAGAACTAACAGTATTAAAATATATTTTTTTTTTACCAGTTTGTTACAAGCAATGAAAGTTTCCTAATGAAGTACAGAAACTTCAACACCAACCCGACGGGTGCAAACACCACGAGTTGCGTAAATGCGACCATGATATATAAGGACGAGGCAACTCATTATGTGCTCCATTATATCACCTATCTCAATACGACAACTAACATGACGTAAGTAATATAAGCATTTTAATTTTCTCTTTACGGCAGTACTAAAATTGACAGAAAATGTTGGACCAAGATACTCTTAGCCGAACGATGGCGGCCACTCTGTGCTTTTTTAAAGGCAGACGTAATTAACGCGACTTCCTCAATACGACAAGTAAGAGGACGTAAGCAAAATAAACATTTTAATGTTCACTGCAGTACTAAGATTCACAGCCAATGTTGGAGAAGGAAACTCTTAGCGAAACGATGACGGCCACTTGGGGCCTTCTTAAAAAACATATGTAAAGGGAAAATTTTTTTTTTTAAAACAGTTTCATGAAAAAAATGAAAGACGTTTACAATCCCCTGTAACGCCGAGTTAGAGCGCAGCTCTGGAGGAGGACGACGGGAAGGTGCGGAAAGGAGGGTATTCCCATCCACCTCATCCGTACCCTCCCCTCCTCCTCTCCTGCTCGCCTCCCATTTAGGGGCACATTTTCCCGATAAATTTAGCGGGGCAAAATTTAAGCGAAATCTAGCGGGGAAATTTTGCCGCTAAATTTAGCTGGAAAATTTTCTTGCTAAATTTAGCGGGGGAATTTTCTCGCTAAATTTAGCGGGGAAATGTTTTCCGCTAAAATTTAGCGGGAACATTTTTTCAGCTAAACTTAGTGGGAAACACTCTCCGCTAAATTAACGGGGAATTTTTTCCGCTAAATGTAGCGGGCAATGTTTCCCATAATGCAACGCGCGGTGACGTCATCTGTGACATCACTAGTGACTCTCGTGACGTAACACTTGACGTCACGTGTGGCGTCATGATGGGAAAAGTCCCATAATGCACCGCGCGGTTACGCCGACGGCGACGGCGACGCCGACGCTGCTCAAGCCGGAAACGGGCACCAAAGAGCTGCGCTCTAAAACGATAACATTAAATAAATTTACAGCCGAAACCTTTTAAAAGCTAAATTAATGGCAAATAACGAATTTGTATTTGGCGCCCGCGAGAGCACGCGGAGAAGCGTCCGCTATTGACCTCGAGATCGACCTAGAGGTGGCGCTACTGTCGCGTCATCATCATCATCATCGAAGCGGGGATAGAAGCATGGCTGCCCCATAGGCTCTTCACGTCCGCGCTCGAGACGGAGTAGATTCTTGCTTTAATAGCTTCGTTCGACTCACCTGCACCACCAGCACCGGTACAGAAAAGTGTAGGGCGATGTACTTCCGGTAGTATCTCAATACACACACCGGAAGTACACTGCCCTACACTTTTTTGGACTGGTGCAGGAAGTGTAGGAAAGTCGAAGGAATCTTTTGTCGCATATTATCAGTCGGAAAACATTTTTAGCAGAGAATGACGCAGTTCGGTGCTTCGGTGAAGATCAAATCGTGTTACCAGCATTCGGCCTAAATTTAAATAGTCTCTTGCGTGGATGCGTCGTCTTCTCCAGGGAGATATTGAGAAGCATTGTTTCCGGGTGAACTGCACTATTTATAAGAAATATATTAAAAAGAGATGTATTGGTTCACCGGGGTAGAAACTCAACAAATCATGTTATTTCAGACTAACGAAAGAATACATAAAAGAGACACACGACACAGACGAGCGTCGTCTGTGTCACCCCTTTAATGCATTTATTTCGTTTAATTTCCTATCAACGCGCTCAACTCACCAAGTTATTCCAACCCGCATACTTTTAAAATATTGGTACTCTGGGTTCAGGAATCGCAGGTCGCATTCATTTTCCGCGTAACATATAACTTTAGTGGTAATATAAATATTTCGGATTGAGAGCAGTTAGTGCTGTCTTGGAAATTATGGTACTATCGCTAGATTTTGTGAGTAAGGAAGTTCTGCTGCAGCCAATGTTTCCCTATACTGTGGCATGGTGTGGGTAAGTTTTTCAAAGTCGGAACAATTCTACTATGTTGCGTTCAGGACAGACCACCTCTTCTAGTTACGATCCGCAAACTGTTAGATGGCAGGAAAACTGAGACAAGTGAAACAAACTGTTCTAACAAGTGTATGCTGTTAGTGGAATGAATGAGTGTAACCAAGCAATGCAGCGGCGTGCGTGTTATTAGATTCTCTTCTCGATATATTGTGGGTTTACCCACTTTAATTTTTTCGGGAATGTCCGCAGATGTCAAGACGCTAAATCGTCTTCTATTCAAACGTAGTAGACCCTTCCACCCCAACAGGCGACCCGCACCCCGACACAGACCACATCGGCTGCAGGGACACTATTTTGCTGATGAGGGATAGTGACTCTCTCGAGCCTTTCCCATAACTCTCCTTCCCTAACCTTAAGCATTTCGGGACTCAAAAGTTAATCGATTAACCTCCAGACTTCAGAATATTCAAATGATGCTTTACTTGTGTGTCTTTTTTTTGCCGTTTAATTAAATTTCGTGGTGGAAAAAGTCGGGAAAATAATACAAAACGCCTGCTTTAATATTTCTGACGTTTATATTTCTTTAAGGACACAGGTTTGCAAGGGAAAGCACTTAGACATGCTTGCGATTTTCTTCGAGGGTGATTATACCGTATAAAGAATATGGATTTTCCGCGAGGGTGATTGTGGTGTATAAATAACTTACATGATTTCAGTTTAATATTGTTTCCCATGTTCATATCTCTCTAGGCACCACAACGTGAAATTTGAAATGGGACTGCAATATGCCAGTTATGCCGTCTATGACAGTAACAATTATGTAATTTTAACGTTTTTCGTGTAATATGACCGGAGAAAAGCCTATTAAAGGATTTATCAGATGATTAGTGGATCAAAGGGTGGCGATCATTGGGTTTAATCTTTTAATCAACCGCCTGCCCTAATCAGCTTATAATATTAGATGGAAGCTCTGGATTGTGCAATAAAAGATAGGTGAAACCAGTGGTTCTACAAACAACATCACTAAGATTATGGAAGCATACTACTTAATATTAATTGCTTGACTGAATTTCCACGCGTGCGAAATGATACAGCGCAGTATTTAGTAAGAAAAAAACAACAACAACAACAAAAACAGCAAGTATTTAGTAAGAGAGAGGGAGAGAGAGAGAGAGCGAGATTAAACTTTATACCTTAAAGACTTTCGTCCAAGGCATCGCCATTAAGTCCTCTTCCCCGAGGACTTCGCTTATACGTTCCGTCACTGCGGTTCACATGGTGTACTCTGTGCCTCTCGAGGGGGTGACCCACTCCGCCCGAGTGGATGGTCTAAGCCTCTAAGGGGATGAGATAAGCAGGTGAGCTATCAATTAGTGTCGTGCCCTTTGCTTCTGGGCATTCCAAGTAGTGTGCTTGTTGTTTGGATATGCACCGCAGTTTGTGCATTGGGGTTTCCCAGGTAAGCCATTTCTGTCTGTGAGGAGTGCTCCAGTCTGTCCCCTCCTGGTCGTGACTGATTGTTGTCTAGTTGGGACTTTGGAGGGGCTTGGTGGAGGGGTGCTTTCCTCTCGGAGTTGTTGGAGTAGATCGGTTCTTTCCGAGTGTAGTTCTTTCCTAAGTTTGTAGACGCCGTAGGTGGATGGTCAAGGAATTGAAGGGCATTGTGGACTACTTTCTAGGCCGAGCTAATTTGCCTCTTTATTTCCGTCGATGCCTCGGTGACAAGGTGCCCATCTCATGGTAACGTGGAGTATGGAGTTAAAATTCATGTGTTCCTGGAGGATGGTTTTTATGTGCTCCGGTAACGTCATTTTACTGAATCTTCGGAGGGCAGCTTGGCTGTCCATAAGGATGTCACTATTTCTGCTGATTTTACTGCTGGTGGTTGCATTGATTATCGCCTGGATCTCCAGGTCGGTCGCAGGAGGGGCATTGTGGCATTTGGTAAACAGCTTTAGGTCTGATCCTACCACTGCTGCTTGTCCCTTTCTGGTGAGTTTGTCGAAGCTGGAATCAGTAAAGTATGCCGGTTCCGTCTTTGCACTGTTATTCTGGCTGTGGTGCCCCGTGGCGGAAGGAGTTCAGATAATGAAGGCAGGTTATGTGTATGATAGTTCATGTATTTCAGGATCTTCCTTCCTTGATTGGAGGTTTGTAGACTTTACTGCTGGGCGACCTCATGTATGTCGACAATGTCGTCTACTTGGAGGGTTCAGCTCAGCCGGAAACGGGCTTCCGTGTTTGAAATCCATGGTTCTGAACGTGCATCATAGCAGACGACGCAGGGCGGTACCCTGGCTTTCGCAAGTTTCCAAGTTTGGCCGGACGGTGACGACACGGTTGGAATCACGAGGCGAATAGTCCTATAACTAACAGCTATAGTCCCGTGGTGCTTGCGCTCTTTTGGGAGCTTTTACGGGCTCTGAAAGTTACTTATTATTCTTCGTTTGAAGTGCAACAAAGGAAAATGAAGGTGAATGAGTAACCTTCAAAGCCCATTGAAAGCTCCCGAAAAAGTTGAAGCGCCACGTGACAGACATGCTCGCCGGTAAGAAATTGACGGCGGCGGCAGGACGGAGTTTTCCCTTCCGGCGGCGGCGTGAGAATCCCTTTCAGCCGTCGGCGCGCCACGCTCAGCGTGCGGGGGTGGCGCTCGGGTTCTGGGGACTTAATAGGGAGGCTCAAGTGAGGGTGGGAGCAACTCAAAACCTGGAGAGCGTTTGAAATTTAATGGCGACGCCAAAGGGAGAGGATTCGGGAAAGGATATGCGCCAACGTTGCCTGAACTAGAGCAGACGCCCGCTCTGTTGCAACTCGGTTGCTCCATGCGCCTTTCCTCCTCTCGCCTCCCATTGCAAGCAACGAACGCCTTGGCGCAGCCTCTCTCGCTTCCTTCTCGCCCCGAGAATTGCAAACGTCGGGAGGAAAAAGCAGGGTTGCCAGACAAGCAGCAACGTCCAAGATGGCCGAATTTACCATTTTTCGCGTCAAGAAAATGCTTAACCTATCGCAACAAAACTGGTGGCTATGAAAACGTAATCATTTATACCTTGTGTAAATTATTCAAGCACCTTAAAGGGCTCTTACGACCTGAGTTAGGAAATAAAACGACCCTTCGCCCCATAGACTCCCAGCAAAATTTAGCAATTAAATGGCGTCCATGTCCCGTGATCCCCGATCTAGCAGTTGCACCCACCCTAACTTGAGCCTCCCTAGGACTTAACGGCGGCATTGAATGGCTCCGGCGTAAAGCAGGGTACAGATGAGCGGTGAAACTGGGCGCCGCGCGGCGCTCCGCATGGAGCCCCACCTGGCGATACGCGGCGATATTTGTGTATCCTAAACACATGCACGCAAAAGCCCGTCGCGTGATGCGAATAGGTGCTATGCCATCATTGGCAGCGAAGGTAGAGCGACTGGCAGTACTTCGCTTTAAAACGCACTATTTATGCCCCAAATGTAAATTAAAGTATCCAAACTAAAAATAAAACAACGAAAACCGGCGCAAACATTCTTGTGTTACCATTATATTACTATTAAAGTGATAATGCCGAAGAAAACATTATCGCAAAATGTATGTTCTCGGCACACGCAACGCCGTGGTTGCTTTTTTTTTGTACACCACCATCCTGAAATAAAAAGAATAATATATCTAAATTGCTTTAATGAATAATTCTGTAGACTGTATAAACATTAATTTAAAAATGTGAAAGCCGTTTACAACATCCCTGTAACGCCAAATTGGAGCGCAGCTCTTGAGGAGGAGGAGGGAAGAGTACTGAGGGGAGGGTATACCCCTCCTCCTCCTCCTCTCAATCTTCAAACTGCTCCGGGGGGGGGGGGGGGGGGGGTACGGGTCACGTGACCTTGGGGGTCTGTGATCTCGGGGGGTGACGTGACCTTGGGGAGTCACGTGACCCCCCCCCCCCCCCCCCGAGGTCACGCGACCCCGGGGGGGGGGGGCTCGCGCGGTGCATTATGGGACATTTTCCATGATGCAACGCGCGGTTACGCCGACGGCGACGCCGACGCCGACGCCGACGCCGACGCCGCTCAAGCTGGAAACGGGCGCCGAAGAGCTGTGCTCTAAAATTCAAATGCAACGTGTCCAACTCCGATGAGACAACTGGAGGCGAACGGCGTGGCAGTACCGAAGAAAACATAGCTCAAAACATATACGGACCCCTGAATGCCGCTGCGAAGGCGCTCAGGTGTAAAAAGAAGCCCAGATTCAACGCAGAAGGCTAGCGCAAATCGCCGGTATGAGACGCGACTAGTTCTTATAAAAGACTTGGCGCTTTCTTTCGAAAGTACATGGATATGTTTTATTGCCTTTGTGCAAAGGAACTCACACTGAATGCAAAAACAAATTCAGGTGTTATGACCGTGACATTGAAACGAGAAGTGACAAAGTGTTATCACCGAGCATTATAAAAGAAAAACACTATGCATGACCCAGCAGAGAAATTACGAAACACAGAACACGTTCCTTCGTCTCCCGGCGGCGTCGAATGGCTGGCTCGACAAACCTGACGAAGCGGCGCCGCGAGCGAGGAGCGTGCGTCACAGTGACGCAGCGACGTCTGCACCGTTTGCTCCGCCCTGCTTAACTTGCAGCGGCGGCGGCTCACATATATACCACGTCACTAGAGAGCTCCCGTGGGAGCCAACTACGAATTCGGGTCGCGCCGTAAACACAGCACTTTCTTTTTTCTTTCTTCGATGTGAATTCATTTAATGAGATCTTTTTCCCCTTAAGGCTAATAGAAACAAAACAAAAAAAAGGTTCGAGGTACACCTGAGCACTTCTTACGAGTTGTGAATGCGAAAGCATGCACGCCGCTCTTCCGCTTTCTTATTTCGTCTGCGGCGCACTTGTGTCGACGGTCGAGCGCGCGCGCTCTCGTCGGCGCGCTGGCTTTGGCCATGGAGCGTTCGGAGCCGCTGCCTCGCGGACACGCAGCGCCATGGGGTGGCGGTCGTTGAAACTAACGCGCAGCGGCCAATGGGAGCCTCGTTTTTTGAAACTATGACGCACGCAAACCAATGGGACTGAAACCGAAATTCATCAGCTTCACTCCGCTCCTTTGGGATCCGGGAAACTAGGTGCCGTTTGGGTAGGCTTTTCGCGTGGTTTCAAAGCTAGGAGCCGGCTTCACTTAAAGAAAGAAGTAAAGGTGCCGTTTGGCGTGGCTTCAAAGCTGTTGACGTCGGCTCGCTCCGTGGGACAGTTAATGCTTTCGCATTCAAAAAATCGTTTGCATATCTCCTTAACAGAAATATTTCGAGATTTTTCTACCAGCATCTTACTTTTCAAGTTTTGTTTTGACAATGCAATATATATTGTGAGGCCCGTTATCGACAAGGTTTCTCGCTTTCGGTCTATATTTTCCTTTGAATTTAAAGCGGTTATTTTTTTTTTTCAGTAGATTGAGTGTTTTTTAGTGTCAGTTTTTGGCGTCGGGCAAAAACTACGCGTTCCAGGGATTTATATAAACAAAATAGGTGAATCAGATTCCCCGAATCCAGGGAATATGCGGGCGACCCTGGCACTTGGAAAATGTTCTGATTCTAAGAAAAGTCGGCGTGAATCGTCGGCAATAATGTCGCCTTAATAAAAAAATGCGATAGCGATTTAGCGCGTTCTCGGCAAGACACCGACTAAATATTTTATCGGGTGGGCCTTGCTTTGAGTTATAGAACAAGCTACGGTGTTCCGTCACAACTTAGCTGAAGATATCGAAGTTCAATGTATTTGTTTTTGACAAAACACTAAGCGGACAGCATCACTAATGGTTGGAATTGTTTTTTTCTTTTTTTTTCGCAGGATTGGATTCAACAAATCTTATGATGTCATCAGCTCAGACTGTTACACCACAAGAAACGTTCTAAACGGCACAGTTGCTGGCAGTAAGTCACAATCCTCGAAGTTGAGAGAAATGTATTTGCAGTATGCCTAGATTTTTAAGGACGGCGGGAGTGTTAATGATAACGGTATTTCAGAAAACAGTACAGACAGTCTTGCTGTCCTAAACACTTTATTAGCGAGGTGAAGTAATTTACATATTCATTGTTTTCTGGGAAACCCCAAGGAGTCGGGGAAGACAGCTTAAATATAACAAAATATGTCAGTATTTTAACGTAGATATTTTAATTGCCTTATTGTCAGAATCCGTACATGTAATTATGCTAGAAACGACTGATTAATGAAGTAACTCAGTTTTTCGTTGAACAGCTGGAATAAAAACACCAAGCATGCAAAATAAATTGAATATTTATTTTAATTGCTATTTTAGAACCTATGTTAGCCAAGTACGGTTTAATTAGTAATTGTTTCGACACTTATTTTTTCTAGCGAACACAAGTGAGTTGTATCCATTTGCATTCGCTGACAGCAATTGCGCTGTCATCCGGAAGCATAGCTGGAGTAATGGTTAGTATCCCGGTTACGTACGTCTTTTTACCATCATCGTTCAAGTAGTAATGCGAACCTGAAAAATGGGGACGAAGACGAATCAAACTGAAACTTTTTCTCGAAGATGGCCCCACTCGTATTGACGTTCACCGGCGAAATCACACGTATACTTTTTGTTTATGTTAAATCTACAACAAACACTTGTTAATGTAGTATGTTTGCCATCGTCTTATAGCTCAGAAAAATCGATGAACATCGTTCTGATCATAAACCTGTGGGAACCTGTTTTGTCCAATGCACAGGGAAGAAGACAGCTGAACTATGGTTGACGCCGGTTCTTCCAGATGGTACAACTAAAGGCGAAACCGTGAACAGTTATTTGAGATGAACACCCGAAGGCAGATAGAACAAATACGAGTGGTTGTGGTACCCACTGACAGTAGCAGCTACAACCAGATGGTTTTTGCTGTTTTTCTGCCATTGCGTAGGCAAGCAGTTGTATTTTTCAGACATAACAATTTTCATGAAACCGATATTTTTATGAAACAAATAACATTTCAGTATAGAAAACGAACCACATAAGGACACCTTTGTGAAACGTTCTGTTGATTGGTTTATTTATATATGTTTCTACGCCCTAAATGCGCCCGGAAACTCCCTGGAGAATGATATTTCGCGCAAACGCAGTATGGCTTTCTTAACTTCAAATTTACATCTAGGCAACCATCGTCAGGTGCCTGGGCATATTTCGCTTGAGTGGTAAATACCGGAAAGATCGGTAAAATGACAGTGCGTAAAACAAAAAACAACAACAACATGATAGTGAAGTCGTTGAGCTTCCTATCCTTTGTGGAAAACAAAATCGTATACTCTTTCTAGTATACTCCTTGTTAATTTCAAAATAAATTAAAAGAAACATTAATTTTATACGTAAATACGACACAAAGCTAGCCTAGCAAATAACACACTTTTAAATTCTGGCTTAATTGGTGTTCAGTACAATTCATGGACGGTTTCGAGCCTTGCGGTGTCCCAATCGTGTCTTACAAACTATGCATTCTAACACCTCCCGAAATTGTCAAGAGCTCAAGTTTTGAAACACGAGTACAGGACAGGGCCATTCTCTAATCTCATCTAGGAGGGATAATTTAGCCTTGTAAAAAAATCATGTGATCGAGCTTGGGCTGAGAAGTATTACGTTGATGTTTGCTAAAGACATCCGTCCTTTACTTAGACGCTCAAACAAATACATTTCTAAAGAATACAATCCTAACATGTTTTTAAATTAGACTCCTAAGGAATACGAATTAGGTATATTACATTGACATGAAGATTTTCCTGGCTTTTACGTGCACGATGCCAACCAGTTCGACAACGAAAAATATGTGCTCAACCTGCCCTTGTTTATGAAAGTATTGAATACTAATATAAGAAAACTTTTGTTTGCCGTAAATAATCTTTATAATTAATTGTTCCTTTTTTACGTAGAAACATTCAAGGCCTGCGAACTGTGGGTGTTTGGAAGTGCTCTGGAGGAGGAGTTGAGCTGTTGTGACTTTGTGTTCGACCTCTTGTGTACACGTGGTTATAAGCAAAAAACGTACGATGCGGAACTCTGCCAGCCTAAGGACACTGAAGTGAACGTTGGTGCTACAGAATCAACAACGATTACCAATTCAAATACAAAATAAATTAATGTAATTGTCTATTTCATTCCTCGTTCAAGTTTCCTTATTAATTGTGTGCCTTTCTTACAAGCGGGCCACTTAAGGACGGTCTGAATGTTATTTAGAGTCAAAATATATTCTCAACGTTTAAAATAAGTGCTCGCACTTAATTAAAAAAAACAATATTTTGTCAATCTTAATCAACGAACATGTCACACCTTTTGCATCTTCTACTAGCATTGATACTATAAGCGCTTCTTAAAATTAAAGTCATTTTCCCCAAGTGAAAGTCGCAAGTGTGTTTGCTATACAACTTTCATTATCTTGCACATGGCTTGGCTCTACAGGCTGGTTTAGACATTTGTGTTTGAGAAGTACCAAATGCGTAACGGCTCCTTGTGCTCTTTAGCGACCTGTTGCTCGGACCATGGTCGCCGTAGCAAGGCGTAGTGCTACCCTGTCTTACGTCAATCTGGGCTCACCTGACACGCTGCCCGTACCAACAAATTCAATTCAATTCAATTCATTTTATTGTTCCAGGAAACATCTTGGAAATGACTGTGAGCTAAAAGCTGTATTAAGAGCTTGACCAGGACCATAAACTTGTCAACTTGGCAGTGACTTATTTACAACATGAACGTGACTTCTTTTTTTTTGACACACAAAAGATATTTATTAATGCTATATGAATAACGGAGTTAGATTTGTTACCACATAACAATAAAATATTTACACAAAGTTTATAATTCAGGATACTGATAACCGAATAATAAGATAAGGGGAAAGTTACAATGCACATGCATTTAGAAAACACGTCCAAGAATCAAAGAAACAAATCTATGCGCATCACTCCATTTTTCACAAAATACATTTTCAATTCCTTAAAAGTGAAGTAGCCTATATTTTTGTGCCGATTAAGTAAAAATGGTAGATTGCGGTGAAATTTTTGTAAGTTATAATTTGTAAAAAATGTTACAATGAAACAGGCATCAGTATAGCGCGTGCTTAATGTAGCAGGTTTAGGTTTTAATGATGGAATGCTGATCAAGAGGTGCTTAAGCATACAAGATAAGTAAAATGAGCAGAAAATACGGAAATCATAACAAGTTCTACAATGATAATGTTATAATTGAGGAAATAACTTCGCGTCGAAGGAAGGTACTCAAGGTTTGCAATATGAGGAACTATTTTCTTTTGTAAGAGAAATATTCTTCTTATATTTGGTTAGAGCCCGGAAAGTGAATTATCGCCATATTTAGGCGATCTCCCAAACCTCCTCAGGGCGCCTGTTGTGCCCTTCAAATGTGGGAGTGCGTGGGCGGGGGGGGGGGGGGAGGGGGGGGGTGGGGGGGCGGCGTGTCCTTGAAGACCTTCTGAGCCGTCGCATAGGAAGTCGCCGGCATTGGACACCGCCGCGTTTAGACGGCCACTGGAGCAGTGACGGGCGTAGGGCAGGCCGCAGGCGGGTGACCATGGGGGTTGGGCGGCTACGGCTGTGGGCCTTGGATGGCGTTGGTGGGCCCTAGGGGTATCAATGAGGTCCCGAGTCTCAGGTACGAGCAGGTCAGACTCGTATCGTTGGAGTACCTGAATTGCCGCCTCCACTTAGGCAGAGGAAGACAGCGTCTTCAGCCGCTCCTGGCGCACGCCTCCGGTCTTATTTGTCTCCGGGTGTACTTGGGGGACGCCGTACAGCCAGCCGCTGTTCTCAGACTCTGGGGGCACCTCACAGTTCGTAGCGTGTGCCCTCGGAAGGGTGACAGGTTGGTCTCGCCGGGCTTCCCTTCCTCTCACCTCGGTTGCTGTTTCCATCGTCGAGAGACGGAGTGGACTGTTCCCTGGTCCTCGGACGACGTCTTCTCGGCCACCGCGTGGCAGGGGGCCTGCTCCAAGCTGGTACCCCCACAGCGAACGGGGTAGACCAATTCCGCGAAAGCTTCGCAACTGCTGGGGCAGATGGACCTGCTTCCGCCGGGCTCGGTAAGAGTTTCCGTCGATACTAACCGGCTCCAGTATACCGTGCCTCCTCCGGGGTGCCCGCCTCCAAGGTTTGGTGCCCTGCGAGTCGGACCACCGAAATCCAGGGCGGGCGCCTTGGCTGACCGGGGAGGCCGTGGCGTCCATGCTCTGCCCAGGCGGTCTCCCCCTGTGGGGCCGTCCATGAGCGGAGCCACGTCGAGCTCCTCCCCAGCTTTCGTTCCAGGCGGAAATTTTGTGTGATCGAACACTGTTAAAGGCGTGAAGAATCACTGCACTCTGCGCCACCCTCTCTTGCGAAGGCCCGAGCGGTTGTTAACCTCCTCACAAACCGGCTGACCACCGCGCCTGCTCCGCGCTATGGGCCCCTCGCAAGTGATCTTGTGGGGCGCTCCCCATTGAATGTTGCGATGGAGATAGCCCTTCAAATCGGCGACGTAAACGCGTTCAGAGTGCTCGTTTACACTGAGCCGAGTGAGTGCGTAGGTGAGACGCGACACTTGCGTCGTTACCTTGTAGCGCCATTTCCACTTTGGAGCCAGCGAGGCAGCGAAACCGCAAGCCGCGCTGCTCAGTGGGCGGGTTCTCCGTAAGACCCCGTTCCCAAAATTGAATTCTAGGGGACGATGATTCTTATCACCACGCACTGCCTGCCCGATTCTTGCAGAATCGATATCTTGTGGAGGGGCCAATGATATTACAAACGACCACCTCCCACGGGTAGTGGCTCATTGACGGCTGCATTAAACCCGGAGGCTTCCCGTTTCTCGGCTTTGCTTTCTGGCAATCCGGGCATCTACGGGGGTACTGGAATACGTCCCCCTTCATCTCCTGCCAGGCCGCAGCACGACATAGCTTATAAAAACTCTTGCTGCAACTGTCATGACTTGCCGGAGTGGAGTCGTGGAAGCATCTGATGAACCTCTCCCGTGGCTTCCTGGTAATCACAACCTTGAATGGAGAGTCGTCCTTCTACCGTTCGTCGGTCGTTGGGATGACGCGAAGCAAGAAATCTTCTGCTCCTGCATCTGCTTCTCAGTAAGGTAGACACACTAGTTTTTTATGCGAATTAATTGAAGTATTTAGGGCTTTAATAAAAATATGCTTTAGTGCTTAATATGCTAATAAAAGGTGAACTTCGTTCCTATTTTTTTCAACTACACAAGCTGGAATTACTGGTCTTTCGCCGGCTTGAAGTCAATTCCACATCCAGGGCGTAAAGTGCCCGTAAACCATGAAGCGATAATCACTGGAGAGACGGAGCATAAGAATATGATTTTTAGACAAAAAAGTAAAACAAACGCAATGTAAGACGCAACTGAGGAGCACAGATTCTTCATTGTCAGTGAAGACTGAGTTTACATGCACTCTACGGTGAGAGATACAGCTAGTACCTGATCTGATTTAAACCTGCTCTTTAGAAGAACGGGCGAACTAGCTGGTTTATAAAAATAGGTTAAGAAAGATGATTTCGGGCGCCGTGATTATTTTTTTTAACGTAGCCACATGATTACGCTCGGCAAACCTGAGCTTAGAGCAAAGCGAGCATATAGTTGCTATAAAGTTGTTTGTGTTTTTTTGCACCGTACTGTGTAGTGCCTGAAAATGTGCAAGCCTGGATAAATCTCAGTCAGGGATGCCTTTGTGAGCGAGATGTGGGTCCATTATAATAAAGAAAGCGCCTATTTCGCCAACAGCCGGCACAGCAACCCCCCCATTGACTGGGTACATTCACGTGACTGCAATATTGGCATAGTTTTCCTAAAGGGGGGGGGGGGAGGTGCATTGCGCCTTGAATTGGCTTAAAAGCACGGAAAAACGTTTTGCCGCCTATTACTTTTTATTGGCAGGTAATATTGTGCCGGCGGCCATCAACCTAACCACAGCAGTATTTCAGCTTGCGGATTTACCTATCTGCAAATTTAGGTGCAATTTGTGGAAGTAGTAAGTTTCCAGACAAAGTTTAATACTTAAGGGTGCGAGCGTTGGTAATAAAATAAAAATATGAGAAAGCATTCAATTGAATGATCTTTGTCCTATCAGTTCTTTCTACTCGTGCTTAATTTTTTTTTTTTTTTACTTGCGATGTATGTCTGCTTCCAATGTTACCTACGCGCTTCTTGGTCCCGTGCATACTTTTTTCGCACTTATGGAAGCCACTGCAGAGCAGCTCACGTGGGGTGGGACACAAAGTACGTACGTATCATGCCACTGCGACTGCAAATAAATTTGGGAAACCATGGTTCTATGCTGGTTTTTTTGTCACCACTGAAAAGAGGGAATGATAGCGACTACGACGCGGGTAACACGTCTCACTGGTAACGGTTGCGGAACTATAACCATACAGACGTGTTATCTGCTCCATCGTCACTTTCATCACATGTTTTCAGAGGAGGCAAAAACGCCCAGCATAGCTACCTAGGGCCATGGCATACACAAACCGGGCGCGCATCCAGTCAATGAAAAGGCACTGCCGGCAATCTGTTTCTTCAGGCGTTATGCCGGGTGCCGCCAGTATCTACACTTCCTATTATATAAATATTCTTTGGCCAACAAAAATTGTAGATGACTACAATGCTGAGGCAGGTTTGTATACTTATATATAGATCCAAATCGATCTGCCAACGAATCATGTATGTACTGTGACATAAAGGCAACGAAGCCTTGTAAAATGTTGACATCCTCTTCCAGTAAAGCATATTTTTATACTTTCTCTAAATATTACTGACAACTCCTCCCTAACGTTAATATCTGAATAAACTTGCCTCAGCTTTTATTTTTAGTCAATGGCAGTCGCCAAAATATTTCAAGAAATGTGAGCATCGTTCATCCTCTCAACTTGGAGTTAGAACAAGCGGTCGTCTGGTGCCCATCATATGCCTAACGTTAATCATTGCGACGCGCTGGGGCTGGCAAAGCAGAAAACACGTGCTGAGCTCCAGGCATTGCTAGTGCTCAGCTGTTCTCATCACCGCAGTGGTTGGATACGAGCCACTACCGGAATGTCCGCCGAGGCATTGATTGTTACAAGCCAAAGCCGAGCGCTCACGCAGTTTTCGTGTCTGATGTAGGAGCCGCGCTCGAGTGTCGTCAGGCGGGTGATTTCGATCCCACAATTGCGTCATAAAACTCCGTGAAGGAAGGGCTGAAAAAAAAAAACGCCACCCATTTATCGTCAAACTTTCACCGCTACAAAGAAGCTTCTGAATCAGTGGTGGTTTCTGCGAGTACACTTGGGCCAGACTAGGAACACTACGTTTCTGCAAAGTCATGAACATTACAACGAACGAACGAATCAATTGTTTATTTCTCATATATTTGAGAAACAAAAACGAAAAACAAAACTGCACTTTCCGGTTTTGGGGCGGCTAAAAACACACCTGGCAAGTATCGTTTTCCCACAAAAGACAGCAAATTTTAAAGAAACGAGTGCGCGGCACAAAAACTCTAAGGCGGGAAATAATTCAATTTCAGGTTTCCGCAAAACTATTTAACCGTACTTCGCACGGTAACCAACTAAAACTACCCGTGCCCCTAACAAATCCCGGATATTCGTACGTGCGCGGTCAGGATTTTTCGTTTTAATTTTCCGTGTTGTGCATTGTGAGACTGTATGTCGCACTGCTTCCATTCATTTGTGTAGTTCGTGCTGAGCTTCGCGACGCCTCTCGCGGATCTGGCAGTTCGCCACTGCGAGGACGGTGACTTCAAGGCACACCTTTGAAGAAGTCATCGTTAACTATGGCGCATACTGCCAGTTGTTTCCATTCGGCTTGTGGCAGCTCTCGCCAGCAGAAGCGTTCGCATTCCGGAGGCATCGCCGAGCAGCGGCCGCAGTTGCACTTGTATTGCATTTTTCCTCAGAACCGAGTTTCTCAACTGCGTGTGTATGACTTGTATGAGACTAAGTGAAACGTAAACGCTCACCGGTCTGTGCGTTCTACTCGTCGAGGTGGCTGCGGTGGTGGTGTTGAGGGAAAGGAACGAAGGGCATTGTTTTCCGTGGCATACGAGTTGGAATAAGACCAGTGGCATCACTAGGGTGCGCGCTGACTTGGGAAGTAATCCGTTACAACTCACGGATTGCTTGTAATTCGGTATTTTTTCGAGTACTTTTGTGATTGCCCCGTTACCTTTTCTTCTGAAGTAATTGGTAGTGCAATTTTGTTAAACAAATATTGGTAACGGATTACCTTAATTACTCGTTAATTTTTTAAAAATATATGAGCATAATGCAGGAACTGCAGCAATACGAGCAGAACATTTAGCAGCATAAAGAGAGCAAGTTCAGCAAATGGCCGTTTCGGTTGGAGATGATTGTCTTAAGCGTAATACAGTAATCGTTTACCGTAAAATAAGTGTTTTTTCTGCAGTCTTGTTTCACACATGATTGCTAAAGAACAAATTTGGCCGCTAATAAACTACACAGTAAAAAGTAAACTCAGTTCCAAAAGAAGCACTGAACATCTTCTAATAAACTGCCTTGTAAAAAAGAAAACACACGCACAAAAAAAACAAAAACGGTACAACAAAATTAAAATTGATTGTCGCTTCGGTTTGGTTTGGATAATTCAGGTCATCAGATTGGTCACACGGTCCCCCACGCAAACGATCGCAGGCTGAGCGACTGTCTAGCATAAAGGCTTTACTGCACAAGATGCATGAAAATATTCTTTATTAAAGAAGATACGAAATGTACTTAGAGTAGTATCGAGTTTATTACTTTCACTGGAAAAAGGCTTGAGTAGAACACAAATGTTTAATTTAATTCACTCACAGTTGAACATATTAGTTTCATCGCTGACAAGTAGCAAGGCAATTAATACTCTTTTATGGTAAAAGAAGGAAAAATGACACTCGTCTCATAGACTTTACGATAAGGAAAGAGGGACATTTAAGACAAACAGTTTGTCCGTTTGTCTTAAATGTCCCTCTTTCCTTATCGTAAATTAATAACCAACACGCTCAACCATCTACGTCTCATAGACACTCCGAAAAAATCATATAAAGCGTTGAACGTTTTGATGCGTACTTGAGAAACCCTAAGCTGTTATTTTCAATCTATTAGTGTTTCGGTGAACAATATTTTGTGAGGTGAAAGTGAAGGTTATAAGGATAAATGAACAATGAGTGCTCATGTGTCGTTTGCATTTCAGCTGCCGCGTTTGAGTTTGATGAGATACACATACCTTAAACATTCGACGCAGATTTCGTAAACATGTTACCTAACTGCTGAGGTGTGGCACGTTTTCCTCAAAGTCGTTCGTGTCTCTCTTTCCACGTGCTACCTTTAGGGTGGCACTTAAATGCTTCCAAGCTTAAGAAAATGAACACTGTAATTTATTTGTCTACTTTAGATTTCTGTCTCTGCTCATGGCTTAGTTTATACATTAAGGCTGCAGCCTGTTTTGTCCCAAACCAATTACTCACATGTTTGTACGCTTTTTTTTTTTTTTCAAAGCGATAATAGCTTTATGAGCGACACTTTGAGAAGATTTTGACTTCGTTTCCTGCCGTCGCCGTTACGGGAAAACCTTCCTCTCCGCTCTTGGCGCGAGGCCAGGGAAGTCGGGTTTTCCCGTTGGCCTTGCCAGTAACCACGGGACGAAACGAGAGCATTCCATGTTGTCTGCTTGAAAAACTTGTTTTCGAACCTAACTCGCGTTATCCGAAATCCCACTTTGGCCGTATCCAGTGGCTACCCGTAATGTTGGATGGTTTTAGAAATTTATACCGCGCTTACCCACTTCACGCATCACCGAGCTCAGGTGGCGGTCGTCCGTGGGATCTACGACGCCAACCTCGACGTCTATGAGAATTCACCACGTAGCACATCCATCCTCAGGTACGTGACGGCACCATTCCACCCGCATCGCGCGACCGTGCTACAACTACCGCTTTCGTTTCTTAGCATATTTTGTGTGAAAACTACGACTTTTCTTATTCGCAGGGCTAGCACCCTTAACAAAAAAAAAAGCCCATTATTTTTTAAACAACTACGTACCAAAATGACGATAGGAACGAAGGTTACGTCAAATATAAAATCATCAAAGCAAAATGCACACAAAAAAATGCGGCACCTGCTTCTGGTGTTATATTTTTATGGCAGTAAATTTGTTAGCAGAAGCACACACGGGAAACGCACAAATACGCGCTACAAATATATATCACAAAAGTTTTCGAGGGGTGTTTGTCTTTGGGATACAACTGCCACAAGTTTCGAATCCGTTTTTTTTTGTTTTTTTTCTTTTTCAGCATTTTTCAGAAATGTAGTGATTATAACAAACCCTATCCATAGCAAAATTTAAAAAAAGAAAATAATCAATTGTTTGTAGGGCTGGCAGGCTTCAGGAATATGTAATGAAAAGAAAGTACCCAACTAAGTTGCATCGTCAATATATCGAAATTGAAGCAAATGTATCTTGAATGATTAGAATATCTGGGGTACAAATAGAGCCACCAGCGATATGAGCTGGAACGAGCGAGCCAACACATTTCAGTACAAACCAGGCAGCTTAGCGGATAGCGGACAGAACATATGGGCGGCAGTGGTTGTGCTTAAATTTGCGGAAGAACAACCCTTGAGCGGTACCTCTCCACCATATCTTGTAAACGACTCAAATTTTGCGGGCTCAATATTTTGCATATTAGGTTAACGCCGACGTCTTGGAATAGTTTGCAGGTTCTACTTTTCGCGACACGGTGGAATCTCAATATAGATTCTAATGTGTTTACACTTTACCAGAATTGTTCGCAGGATATATGTTTCGCGAATTGTAGGCGATTCGCAAAACTCGCGAAAATTAGGTCCTCACGAAAATTAAGTCGTTTACAGTAGCTGTTATATTTGTGAGCTATGAGGTTCTGCTGGCTCCGGTGTTCTGTTGCATACTTGAGTAGAGTGGGTTCAGTCTCAATTGGCGTTGGAAGAACATTGTGCATTTTGTTTTCTCTGCGCTTAAAGTTAAAAGCAAATAACGCCTAATTCTAACGTAATAAACAGTTGGAAACCTTTCTCAATTAGGTAGACGAAAATATTAGCCAGTTAGAGTGTTTCTCTTTGAAATTTACAATATACAGAGTGCTAAAATAGAATCTCACGTGCATTTATATACACTGTCGGAAACTGCTGGTGCTAACAAGGCATTGACGTTTTTCTAAAATGGGGTTTTACATGCCACATTAACCAAAGATGGGCATCGGGAAAATCATAAATGGAAGTCTACGCACTAAAGCTGGATCGATGACTCCCTGTGCGTAATGGTCCAAATGAAGTGAACTTCAAGTAATTATAATCTGATTTGGAACACTTACGTTTAAACTTATTCTATCCGGTCAAGCGTACGTCAGCAGATACCTCGTTCAGCGTTCAAAATATTGGACCACACGTTTGAAACGATCAAAACAAGAAAACACCAGAAGAAAAAAAGATGCGCAATAAAAGCTGTTTAGCATTGGATCAAAAATACTTTTCATAACCTACGTACTTTATTATTTACATCTGGAGCGTTTTAACCGCTCGTAAAGTTGCACGACGGGGTCATTTTCATGTTGGGACAGGGCTGGTATATTAGCCATATGTTACCTTCATCGGAGTGATAGAACACCTTGAACACACTCCACATTTCTTTCACATGTTATTTTGCTTAGATTCGTCATCTGACCTTATCCACCAGCTTGGAACACAGGGTTGGCCTTGAAATACAGCAAAGTTTATTATCGTTCATTGCCGAAATAAAACAAGCACATACTATTCGCTACGACAGTGAGCCGAATCATTATGATCGTTGATCACAACGAGGATCTGGCTCACCAAACGATACGCCTTCACATATTTCCTCAGGAAACCAATATTGAACGATTTCATTGCGCTCCCTAGTCTTCTGAGCCCGCGCAGAGCAGGCTTTTGCCGTTTCGAACCATAAAAGACCCTCCCCTTGATCGAGTGTTGTCAACCTCTGCATCAGCAATACCCCAGTAGCCTGGACATACCCCCATTATCGAAGCCATGGCAGCGGCCATGCAATCCTGTCGTTGAGGTTGACAAAAACAACAACAAAGAATATATATAGGAGTGCCGGGGCTTTAGACTCATTAAACGCGATATTGGCGCCGGAAGTTCACGTAACAAACAAATTTTACTTTCGAGAAAAAAAAAAGTGTTGCGCCATCATCGCGGGAGTGCAATCGGCGCGCTCCGTAAACTTCGGCTCCAAGTTTGGGCGTGACGAGTCTATACTCCGGTTGACTTTAAGTCCGACCGTCGCGGACGCTAAAATTCCGTAGAGATAATCAAGCAGCACCAGAAGTGTTTTGTAACGGAGATCGGAGATCATCGGCTCTGTAGTTTTGCTATTACGACTAAACCAATCAGGCAGAGTGAATGCGCGGCGGCCCGGCTCTTCTTTTTTGTGGGTATTTAGTTTAGCCGGTTGTTGCGAATACAGAGAAAGAACGGGCGTGGTGACGATGCACTTTTGGCACTGCATCATTCGCCACACTTGATTGTGGCGTTGTCTATGGTCTGACTTAAAGTGAAACGTAGGAGAGGGTCACAAAGTGATTGTGCAAAAAAAAAAAGAAGATAAAGTACGGTTTTTAAAATAAACGTTTAGACCTTGGTGCATAAATGCCCCTTGTAAAATAAAATTCCTTCGTTTTATTCAATGTTTTTCTGTTTTTATCTGAAGCCTTTTGCGTATGAGTTAGATCTCCTTTTTCATGTTTGTGTCGGTTATCTTCCGGTATTGTGTTGTGAAAATGACAGCCGAGACACCGAGTGCTGTCTCGATGCACTTTTTTTTAGAAGTCTTGTTTCCAATGGCAAGAACACCCTCCACGCCGCATTGTGTTTTGACAACGTGTCATCAAATACAGTCCGTGGCCAACCACGGGCCCCAGATTGGAAAAGCCTACGGCGTCGGCGTTCGGCTAGGAGTCGTGTTCACACTGACTGGCCTCCAGTCCCCGTCAAGCACTGACGGTGTAGTCGTGTCTAATCTGGGGACTACGGTGACCTTCTTTACTGTCGCAGAAAAATTTAGCACTTACGCGTTTTTATTCGGGAGGTGTTGCCGTAGCCCTTTCTGAGGCGAAGCGATTCATAGTTTATGTTGTCTGTAGAAGGCGCTCCTGGCAGTGGGACGCTGGTAAATTTATTATTGTGGAAATTTCGAATATTTTATGATTTTTCGTTCGCGGAGGAACTCTCAATAGAGCCGATTGACCAGATCGCCTGCCCGAAACCTGAGAAGTTATTGCAACGAGTCGTCACTCGTCACCCCTTTAATATTAACTAAAAAAGACAGCAAAACCAAACATGCCCAACCAACCGTAGCCTTAAGAATTACACTGTGTGCATTTTATAGTTAAGTATCACAGCATTATAACGACCTTTAGGTTCAAAATGAAGTTCGCAATTCAGAGAAGCATTTAGGGGTGTTGATTCTCGCACACACCTTGGATACCATGCTTTACAGAACGTCTAAATACACATTATGCTAAAAAAAAAATACACTGGATATATTAAACAAAATTTCCTGCCACTTAAAACTACATTTATACATTTTTACATTTAAGTTCAGTGATGGCTGTAGTTGGCCTTAGATTTCTGGGTGTATGAGGGTTCGTGGACGCAAAGAAAGTAGCTAAGTTTGAAACTTCCCTCTTTCTGTGTCTTGTCCTTCGTCTAAAAGTTTTGCTTTTTATACCGCAGTCTCAGGCACTGAAAAACGAATCGATGTCCACTTGGTCTCCTGCACCCGACTGTTACCAAGTGAGGACCACACAAAATAAACCCTAAGATAAGTAACCAGAAGGTTAACAAGATTGTGCTCTTCGTAAAAATATTGCTTTTATATTTTAGAATTTTCTTCCTTGAAGTAAAATAAAAATTTCCCCTCTGGAAAAAAAAAAAAACAACGAAACGCTGTTCCTTTTTCCGTTCCAGTAAAAATGTAACGCGTTCCGTTCCTGTTCCACCGATGCAAAATGGAACGGCGGTGTTTCTTCGTTCTTCCTAAAAGGAACGCGTTCCAGGAACGCCGTTCCTTGGAACGCCGTTCCGTACAACACTGGTGCCTCTAGCACTAAAGTTTATTGACGCAAGCTCCGCCACGCTGTGGTAGCTAAGCAATCCGCCAGAATCATGCAAAAAAGAATTATCGAGAGGTGGCCTTATAGATGGTATAGAACGGATGGTGTTGTGACGCCGTGGAGAGAGGAGCTTTAACGACTGCAACATCATGGCGGGATACGGTGCTGGGATAAAAGGAATGCTGCACAAAGAACAAAGTAATATGTCGTGTAGTGTCTTCATCCTGTATGCCGCTTTTATTTTATCCCCGTAACTTACCAGAATGCTCCAATTCGTCGAGATGTTGCTGTCGTTCAAAGAAAGGGGGCACAACATAGCTTACGGTGGACGCCTAGTGCGCATGCGCAGAACGCGTTCCATAGCCCAGTAGAGAAAGACGGAAGCGCGGAGAAAGCAACCTTTCTGTTGACTGCCGCCCTTGTTCCTCAATGACCCTAACGAAAAGCGATTGGAATATCGTTGTGTCTATGATTAGAGAGTGGGAAATTAGTCAGCCAAAATGGGCGTCTGGTGTCTTCACTGCCAGCTTTAGCTGGGGTAGTACCACTGCTAGCCTTGGGTCACACACTGCCACACGACCGTACTATGTTCACCCAGATTGAAATGGGCAGGGTTTGATTTTGCAATGCAAATTTTTGCTCCACGTGCTGAAATCTGCGGTGCGTTAAAGGGGCTCTAAATTTAATTTTCAGTGTAGTCTTTCTATGGCGCGAACTCAATCTATTGACAATGGGCATCCTAGAAAACCCAGAATGCAAATCACGCGTGTCTTTTTCTGCGCTTAAAATGCGACCAAACATAGCGGTACGCCCCTTTTCTGTAGATATCTCAGAAAAAAAGGCGAACAAATAAAAACAGAAGCGCAAAAAGACGAAGTAACAAACAAGGAACACATAAAACAACCAGAAGCACTTGTTGCTGTCCTATGTGACATTTTTCTTTGTCTTCCTTCTTGTGAGCTGTTTTTTTTAATTATTATTCATGCAGAGTACCCAGGTCTGTGACCGTTTTCTCAGAAAAAGAAAAGGAGCTCTGCATGGACGACGACTTTCTTGTTCTTGGGAAACATAGTGTCGACAGTTCCAGTGCTTGTATGTATTTCAAATTCTCAATCGGTAGCCTTTGTCTTTTAGGGAGTTTTAATATAGGTGGTCCCAACACTTTGGGTTCCCCGTGCAGCTGAGGGCGTCATATCTCGCTTGCGCAGAAGGTCCACACAAGCGCAGAGAGACGCCCTAACTCCTCGTGGCATCCAAAGTGTTACTGACCCCTCATTGTAAAGCTCACTATTGTCGTGTCTAATAAACAGTATCATTATAAAAAAAAAAAACACCTTTCAGAGCTTTTGCAGCTTTTGAATGGAACACAGCTTTTGTTGTGCTCAGCGCTTTCGAGCACTTCTAGTAATCCTCATTTAAGCAACCTGTTTCACACTCACAATATCCGAACGAAGGGACGCGCCTCAACATCCAAGGCTTGTCTGAATTGCGCAGTAGGAGTGTGTGCACACGTGTGTTATCAACACGCCCACGCGAACACTCCTCTGGGATGCGTTTTGATTTGTAGTGTCAGGGTCTAAATCTACGTGCCTATTTTCTTCTTACGCGCATTTTCTCGCGCTGTATCGATAAAAATATACAGCAACAAACGGAGCAGCTCTTAGCACTACTAATTGGATACAAATGGAGTGTATTGGGGAGGAGATCAGACCGTGGCGCCCCAAGTGGTTAACTTTAGAACTACATGGGTGGGAACATTAAATTCAACGACTCAGCGCTCGGCTGACTTAACCGAACGCGGCGTCAGCGTTCGGCTGGAGTTCGTGTTCTCCGGTGAGGGGGGAGGAGGGTCTCTTTTGTTACCACTTCAGCCTGCATGAACAATGCAGCATGCACGGTGCCCAAGTCAGCACAAAAGCAGATGGGTCAAGCTCGCATTCTCTGACGACTGTTTTCGTGAGATATACGGCTCATAGCGCACTTCGTTTATTGTACGTATTTTTGCAATACACTGTGCCCTGCGCTCTATCGAAGAAAATGACATGGACATGCCCACAAGGCCTGTGGGCATGTGCACAGCCCTTGTGTTGGGTAAACACCGAGGTGTGGGGACAACAAACGGGTCAGAGCGCCGCCTATCTTCTCGCCAACTGTAACTATGGCACAGTCTTAAGTTCCAAACAATTTTAATGACTTGCCGGAGTGCGCGACAGTCCCCGATAATTTCTGTTGAATTAAAAAATTGACTATTCCCCTTCTGATTTTCAAAAAACGAACTGTCACCCGCTACCTCACATCTCCATACGTCACGACCACAGTCTAAAAATTAAGCTTCTATTCGCGAGAAGTAACAAATTTCATAATTCCCCACTATTTCCCGCTATTACAAACTGAAATTCCCTTCCTGAAACCATAGTACGTGAATCTAACCTGAAGATATCCCGTGAACTCTGCAAGGCACACCTGAAATTTTTAATCTTTAACATTTTATTTGCTAATAATTTTCTACATATTGTCTTTTGATATTTGTCCTATCAGTCGATAGTTTTGCGTTCTCCTATTATTTACCTTGCCGTCACTCTTCTGCTATCTGCATCAGGGTATTGAACCGAACCCGAACCGTGAACCGAAAACCGAAAAAACCCGTTGTTTTCGCGCGAACCGGAGTTGAACCGGACCGAAATACTTTTTTTCGGTCCGGAGTGGAACCGGTATGTTTTCCACGCGGTTTTCGGTTCATACGCGAAGTCAAGTCGCGTGAAAAGTGCGTGGCTAAAAACACAGTTCCCTTAAAAATAAACTGAAAATGCAAAAAAGAAACATTTTCGCGCAATTTCCAGCTGATCTGGACCAAAATAATTATTTTTTCGTCCCAGGGCAAAACTGATAAATAATTTTTGCGGTGTTTCGTTCATATAATTCAAAAAGTGAGAAAAATAGGTAGCGGAAAGCTCTGTAACGTTTCATTATCAGGTTTTTACATAACGGTCGTCTTCATAATTTATAAAGTTCGACTCGAGAACTCAAACGAAATAAGCACAGTAACTATAAATTCTCCGGGATTTCTGGTCTTATGTTGGTGTTCCAGCCACTGACCATGACATAAATCTTTGAAATGCACACGGGGCAATATCTGAGGTAAGAGGTGATAGATGCACCAGACAACAGTGCCAACATGGTGAAAGCTGTGCGTCTCCTTGATGAAATGAACGAGGAATGTTCTGACTCCGATGAAGAGGTCAGCTCCAGTGACCCTGAAATTAAGTCCCACGCTCTGCAATTTCTACTGGAGAATCCTGACAGCGCACTCTTTGGTGATTCCGGCTTGCTAGAAAGAATGAGGCGCGCCGCTCACACGCTGCGGCTGGCAGTTAGTGACGCATTGAAAGGTTCGAGCTGCGGGCGCATTGTTGAAGAAATCCGTGCGCTTGTTAGGAGACTACGTGTCCAATCGGTTCTGTCCCTGATCAGAAAGCTAGGGTTGAAGAAACCAGAGCTTGATTGTCCAATGCGATGGATGTCCACGCTGCATGTACTCAGACTTGGAAGTAATCCGTTACAAGTAACGGAATTACTTGTAATTAATTACTTTTTGAGTAATTTTGTAATTAATCCGTTACTTTTCTAGAAATGTAATTTCTAACGTAATTTCATTACTTTTTTAGTAACTTATTACCACAAGTTACTCGTTACATTTTTTTCTATCTCAATCTTTTTTTTTAATAAATTATGATTTTTGAGTAGCGTCACCGAGTTGGGGTGGGGGGGGGGGGGGGGCACATAGGCTGCTTCCAAAAGCTTGTGACGGGATCTCGGCAAAGGAAAAAAGAAGGTGGAAAGGAAAGAGGGAAACAGGGGGAGTTAACTTTGCTATCCCCTTAGTACGACAACAAGAGGAGGGCCCCGACAAAAGTAGACAAAGCAAGAAAACGGGAGTTTTCACACAGCTAGAGAGGTTTCGTAAGACAAGCGAAGGGTCGCCTACACGATGCAAAAACACCGCGTTTCGGTCGGAGTGGGGCGAAAGAAGAATAGAAGAGTAATGGCCCATAAAAATGTCACATGGCACGGATGTCCCAAACTGGAACTGTGGGGTGGGTCCGCTGCGCCTGCTGTTTCTTTTTGCTAAGATCATTATCGGGAAGTTTGTGCGATCCAGTCAAAGCCCGCGCTCAGATTTCAGGAGCGGAAGGACTCGAATAAAGACATAAGCAACATCCTGAGAACAAACTCGAAGTTGAACTAATAGCTTTCTTTCGCGTCTTTTTCTTTAAATGAAAATAGTAGCCACCACAACTTCGTTTACACCAACGACGGTGGAAAGTCAGCCTCCCCTCCCTTTTTTTTTTTTTTTTTTGCTTGCGTTTTGTGCGGGGGAGGAGTCAGAGTCGCTGTGAGTTCCGAATACGGGGCTTCACGGGACAAAAGGCCAAATGCCGTCCAGTTCTAAGAACAATTTTAGAACTCGAGTGCCTTCTGACGTTTTTACGTGACATTCTTTTTATATTTTTTGTTACACGGCAAAGAAAGCATGTCGTTTCCTTCCCGTGATGGAGACTCGAGGTTTCCAGCTTTCTGGTCAAGTAGAGATAAACACCAGAGCCCTAGCTCAGCCTACAAGCGAACCTAGTGTCGTCTTCGAGAACGATACTCACAATAGTCACCACATCCGCTGATGAGTTTTCTGCGAATTTTTTTCGTTTCTCTTGCTTAGCTTTGTCTTGTTTTTTTGCAAGAACCTCGCGTTGCCGCCGTCTTAGTAGGGTGTAGCCCTTGTCAAATCCTGTCTTTCTCTTAACTCTCTTTTTCTCCTCGTACTTATGTACGAATATTTTATCTATATGAACTAGTTTTTTTGTGTTTTTTTTTTTCTGCTGTTAAATATTTTCTACTGAGGTCCCGCCGCTAGCTCACTGATCCACGGCTACAAAATACGCGAGAGGTCCCAGCAGTGAGCATCAGCATGACTCTTGCACTGTCGCCACGGCCCTCCTTGGATCCAATGTTCAAACTGAAAGGCACCAAGGGAACTACAAATTTAGAGTTTCAGTGCCTACTCCGCATCCCCGAAAGAAAGCTTTTTTCATCTGCGAAGTCCATGAATTCGAACCTACGAAAACGCGTAAAGGTAAGCGCTTTTTATTTCTTTTTTTTTTTTTTTTGTGGAAACTAGTGATTTATAGAATTCAGAGATTTTTGTGTAGTTCATAATTTGGCGTTTGCATCCCAATCGAACATTGCCTTTGGTTGTTTTTTTCGGCCCTAGTGTATCCGCTGACGTACGGCGTAAAGTACACTTCGAACAGTTGATAAAGATATTGATATTTATTTGAGCTCAGGCGAGTTGCTGAGGGAGTTTACGCAAATTGTATTTTCGGATATCGGCAGCTCATAATGCTGCTCCCAAGCATACTATTGTGACATTAGCGATATGGGTGTGCGATGCGGTAAAATATTTTATCTTCTAAAACGTTCCATACTCCGTTTCCACTTTAAGTGTGAGCGTAGCAGAAGCTACAAAAGCGAGCTCCGGGCTTTCAGTGTCACTGCCAAGCACGCGCGCTCATGCAGTGCAATCACGTTATTCAGGGCCGTTCATTTTTCCTCTCTTTCTCCCGAAAGATAGGAAAGATGAACGACCTCAAATTCGAACGCCAACTGCTCTTGATGCACGTGCAATAAAAACTAAACACAAAACTTAAACGACTTTGTACATCATTCGCGGCTAGTAATATTTGTCTACATATGGCTAATAAGTTACCTTTTTACCGCATACAGGGGCACTGAGTGAAAAGTCGTGTTTTTGCATGTATTTCTTGAAGTAATTGAAAAGTAATCGAGTAAAGTAACGAAGTAATTAATCAATTACATTTTAAAGCCAGTAATTTGTAACGGTAATCCGTTACTTTGATGGCCAGGTAATTGTAATTGTAATTAATTACTTTTTACGAGTAACGGGCACAAGTCTGCATGTACTCACCAGGCTACTTGAATTAAGAGGCTTCACTGGAGGGTTCCTCTCAAAAGACGAAAGCTCCAGGTGGACTGAAGGCGTATGGGCGGAAGTCGAAATGCTCGCAGTGTCGCTTCGCCCGGCAGAAGTGGCGACGATGACATTGCAGAAGGAACAGCTCACTGAAGGCGATTTCTACGGAGCGTGACTGAGATGTTCCATGGACACCTCCAAGATATCGTCGCCGTTAGCAAAGGCCCTGGTTCAGTCAATGAAAAAGAGGGAGCGACAACTTGCTGACACGCATGTCTTCTGTGCAGCAGTCTACATGGATACCCGCTACCACCTTCGTCTCACCCCTGAGCAGAAGTATCGGGCCATGTTGAATTTGACAAAGACTTGGGGCCAGCTTAAAGCTCTGCAATGCGAGCAAGATTCTACCCTTTCTTCTGAAGCTGCGGCGGCTCCAGAAGATCTGGAAGACGCCCTGGAAGCGCTCCTCAAGAAAAGAGCGGTTGAGGCTGGCGTGGACGTTCGAGGTACCAGTAGCCCACTTGATATAGCATGCCTCCTGGAAATGCTAGACAACGAGCCGCGGCTTTCAAAGGACGCTAACATGTTGCAGTTTCGGGAGGAGAGAAGGGAATGTCATCTAGAACTCTACGCACTGGCGCAAGTAGCCCTGGGAGTGCCTGCGACCCAGGTCAGCGTGGAGCGAGCCTTTTCTGAACTGAAATTCATTTTATCGTCTCAGAGGTGCCGTTGTTACCCGGATATGCTTGACGACATCCTGCTTCTTCGGTCAGCTGTCTGACATTGAACTGCGCTTTCAACCACGTCCCGAGGTGCCCCAGCACGAGCTCGTTCGTTCCACACAGTAATGTGAGCCTTTGCTTTTTATATATATATTTTGTAATATATTTTATAAAATATGCGTAGTTTATCTTTTGCTGTCGTCAATTGTTTTTGGTGCATTTAAGTACGAACCGGTTCAAACCGGTTTGAACCTTTATTTTTTTTCACTCCGGAGTTGAACCGGAGCTGAACCGTTTTCCCTGAACCGGAACGAAAACCGGAACGAAAAACATTTCGGTTCGACACCCTGATCTGCATAATATATGCCATTTGATCCCCCCTCATGTAACGCATTTCATTGAAATGCCTTTGAAAAAGAATAAACTGAACTGAACTGATACCACTGTGAGTAAGTATACTGTATAGCTTTTGCACACAATACCAACTTTGGCTTATGCAGACCTACACATCGCGACACTGTTAGCGCGAACACGACATAGGCGCATTTTCGCATTTTACTTCTAAATAGTATTAGCGAGCACAAAATTTTATCGCTTACAATATAGAACTAAATGAGCTCTTTCCGTAGCAATAATACCTTGGATGACATCCCTTGGTTACAAAAAGAAAAAAAATAAAGCCGTTTACAACTCCCTGTAACGCCGAATTGGAGTGCAGCTCTTGAGGAGGAGGAGGGTAGGGTACTGGGGGGGGGGGGGGGGGTCACGTGACCTGGGGGGTCACGTGGCGATGACGATGCCGATGGCGTCATCAGTGACGTCACCGATTACGATGACGATGCGACTGCCGATGACGTCATCAATGACGTCACTGATGACGTCATCATTGACGATGACGATGACGTCATCAGTGATGTCATCAGTCACGATGACGATGCCTATACCTCGGGGGGGGGGGTCACGTGACCGCGGGGAAGGGGGGGTCACGTGACTCCCTCTCCCCGAGTTCTCCAAAGGAGCCCGAGGTCCTCCCGAGGTCCTCCCGAAGGAACCCGAGGTCCTCCCGAATAAACCCGAGGTCCTCCCGAGGTCCTCCCGAAGGAACCCGAGGTCCTCCCGAAGGAACCCGAGGTCCTCCCGAAGGAACCCGAGGTCCTCCCGAGGTCCCCCCGAAGGAACCCGAGGTCCTCCCGAAAGAACCCGAGGTCCTCCCGAGGTCCTCCCGAAGGAACCCGAGGTCCTCTCGAAGGAACCGAGGTCCTCCCGAAGGAATCCGAGGTCCTTCGGGAGGACCTCGGGTCCCTTCGGGAAAATTTACCAATAATGCACCGCGCGGTTACGCCGACGCCGACGCCGGAAAAAGGCGCCTAAGAGCTGCGCTCTAAAACTGAAAAAACCCGCGATCGCTTGATTGCGCTAACAGTGTCGCGCTCTGTACACTCCAAGAAATCTGGAGCCTGCCCTTTCACGCAGTGAACCTGGGAGGGCCAATCTGCAATCTACAAAGGAAACTCGACAGATGACGAAGTGGAAAGCACAAACAGACCATTTAAAAAAAGATAGTACTCACGGGTTGATGTTAGATCGGGGAAATATATTTCGACACTTTAACCTTGCACAATGTTATAACATGCGTATGTTGGACAAAGCTAATATAATCTTACGGAAGGAAAATCTGCAGCTCTCCGCTAAACAAATGTCGAAAATCGCATCACTTGAACATGGCGCTGAAATAATATGGTTTAATTTGTCCTTCAATTATCTTCACCCTCATGACCACTCTTTCAGTTCAATGAATTAATGTGCATTTAATCATTAAACAAATATTTTGTAAATGTTTGCTTCGTAATATTTTTTTCTGACTTTTTTTTAATGGCGTGCGTTGCTGGTTCTATGCTTGAGATAACAGCCTTTTGATTAAGTCGATATGGGATACAGAATATAGGTTCATTCGCTTCTTCAATATCAAAGTTGACTCGTGGGTTAGTTAGAGGACAAGTAGAAGAAACACAAGGAAAACAGGAGTCGTGCTTTTACCGTCTTCCCTTTTAAATAGTTCGGGTTTTTTTGCTTTTTTTGTTTCAATGTGATTTTTTGAATAACCTGTTTGAGGTTTTTGTAAATGAAAACCTGATTGAATAAAATAACATGGGTGACTTCCCGTCTTGCATATTGGTGTATCAAATGTCAGCAGAACTAGACACGTGATACACCTCGAATGTCAGCAGCTGTGCATCACGACCCCCCTTTACAGAAGGTCAAGCTACTGACAGTCAGCGGCATTGTCCGCTTGTTTGCGAAACACGAATGCACGTTTTTAGCCACAAGGGTTCTTCTGAGGGTGGAGGATGCTCACGTGCTTAAGGATTTCGGTCACTCAGCTGAAAGTTTCAATATTTGGGATTTTGTTCCTCAACCTATCAATCAAGCAGACCGTTTACTTTATGAACCAGAAAATATTAAAGCCTTACTTAGCTATAAGACAAAAAAACACTAAAAACTTGTACACTTATTAAATTGTGAAACAAAATTTCTTAGGCACAAACTAGACTAACTTGCATATCTGCAGATATAATTGATCGGTGCTTTATTGTTGCCTCTAGATACAGCAAGCACGTTTTGCCTATTGTTCACAAGTGTGCTAAGTTTTGCAATTTTTTTTTTATTTAAAACAAAGTGGATGTTGTTTTTTTGGTATTTGGTGTGGCGTGAGCCTCTTTTGAACTTCCCGCTTTCTATAAGCGAGGCACGAACGCGCGTGCCGTGGGGCCCGTGACTTGTGCAGGGTTACGAGGGAATAAACGTGCTTTTTGGTTTGCCGTGACAAGGAGTCAGTCGCATTTCTTTCAGGTGCCACCGAGCACCGATACATGGTGTCAGAAGTGGGATCCCGCCGCCTCTGAAGCTTCGGGCGTCGCCTTGCGGTTGCGGACCGCACCGAGTCATGGATCGGGCAAACGTCGCCACCGGACTCGCCCTCAGGCCGCCTGAACCCTTCCACTTTGGGAACGCTTCGGAGTGGCCGGCGTGGATCGCCGAGTTCAACGATTTCCGTCACGCAACCGGACTGGTCGCACAGAACGAGGAAACCCAGGTACGAACGCTTCTCTGCGTCATGGGTCGCCAGGCTAGGCAAATTTTCAACACCTTCGGGTTATCTCACGCCGACGCCAAGAAGTACGACACCGTGAAAGCGAGATTCGACGCTCACTTCATTCAAGTCAAGAACGTAGTATACGAGTCTGCATGTTTTAACAGACGGGAGCAGGGGCCCACTGAAACAGTGGACCAATACGTAACCGTGCTCTACAACATGGCGGACCGATGCGACTACGGAAGCCTGCGTGACCGCCTGATTCGTGACCACTTCGTTCTTGGGCTGCGAGACAAGTCACTCTCGGAAGCTCTTCAGTTAGACGCTGCGCTCACTCTAACTTCCGCGCTTGCCAAGGCTCGACAGAAAGAGTCTGTTCACAAGCAGCAGCAGTTGTTGAGAGACACTGAAGCGCAACCGCCTCTCAAGACTGAAGACGCCGACTTGGACGCAGTGGCGAAAGGCTCGTCATCTAAGCCTCGCTGCGCTCCATCTTCTTCGAATGCGAAGCGAACCTCAAAAGCAAAACAAACAAGTTCCACGTGCGGTTATTGCAGAGGATCGCATCACGCTCGTGCTGAGTGCCCTGCGCGAGCCGAAACGTGCGCTCGATGCAAGACCAAGGGTCATTACGCACGTGTCTGCAAGAAGATGCCTGGAGGAACCAAAGGCATTTCCTCAGTAGAACAGCATCCAACATCGACGGTTTTTCTCGGCGCCGTCAACGAATTCGGTAGACGTCCGGACGCTAAGTTCGCGACGATAACCGTGAACAACGTTTCACTGACTGCAAAGATCGACACCGGTGCAGAGGTCTCAGCGGTCCCAGATACATTTTCGGGAATACCGTCTTCTGGCCTGCTCTCAGCAGAAGAGGTCCTTTCGGGGCCCAGTGGACATGCCCTGAAGGTGTTGGGGAAGTTTGACGCTGTCATGAGGTGGAAGAACAAGTCCACAAGGCAAAAGGTTTACGTCGTACAACAACTTCGCACTACCCTTCTTGGATTGCCTGCCATACAGAACTTAGGACTCGTCAAGTTTCTCTGCAGCACCGAACGCCTCGAGAAGCGCTTTGCTCGACTCTTCAGCGGCCTTGGGACACTTCCAGGAGAGTACACAATCCGACTAGACCCAGCGGCGGTGCCTTACTCGCTGAGCGTCGCACGTCGCGTGCCCATCCCTCTGAGAGATGCTGTCGTTCAAGAACTCAGAAAGATGGTGGATCTGGGCGTCATTCGCCCAGTTGAAGGTCCAACCGACTGGTGTGCTGGGATTGTTCCAGTCCTGAAGCCTTCCGGAGAAGTAAGGATCTGTATTGACTTCATTCACCTCAACATCTCCGTCCGACGAGAGCGCTATGTCCTTCCAACTGTGGAGGAAACGCTTGGCCAGCTGGGGGCGGTGGCAGTGTTTTCGAAGTTGGATGCTAATTCCGGGTTCCATCAAATCCGTCTCTCTCCCTTTATCCTCCATGTATCGGTCCTCGGCCTTGTCCTTGCCGAAGACAAGTACATCATCCATGAGGTTGAGACCTCCGGGCAGTCCGCTCAAGATCTCCGACATGCGTTTTTGGAAATATTCCGGAGCTGATGTTATCCCAAAAGGTAGTCGTGTGAAGCAAAAACGGCCAATTGGAGTGATGAATGTGGTCAGCTCTTGGCACGAGGGAGAGAGACGGATTTTATGGAACCCGGAATTAGCATCCAACTTAGAAAAAACTGCCACCACCCCCAGCTGGCCAAGCGTTTCCTCCACAGTTGGAAAGACATAGCTCTCTCGTTGGACGGAGGTGTTGAGGTGAGTGAAGTCAATGCAGATCCTTACTTCTCCGGAAGGCTTCAGGACTGGAACAATCCCAGCACACCAGTCGGTTGGACCTTCAACTGGGCGAATGACGCCCAGATCCACCATCTTTCTGAGTTCTTGAACGACAGCATCTCTCAGAGGGATGGGCACGCGACATGAGACGCTCAGCGAGTAAGGCACCGCCGCTGGGTCTAGTCGGATTGTGTACTCTCCTGTGTTCAGATTGTTGCATGGCTCACTACAATCCGTCGTAACCCACAATACTCTCGGCGGATGCATCTTCACACGGATTAGGAGCAGTCTTGCTTCAGGTCCAGCACAATATACGTGCACAATATTAAAATGAAGCGTCTTGGGCGTCACCCTATGTTTGATCACGTCATGTGACCCGCGATAGTAACTCGCATCTACTCGAGCAAGACGTTTAGCTGACACTCGTGTCTAATTAATGAAGGAGACGAGAGTGCCGTCGGCGTTAGGTTGGAACTCGATGTTTTATTATTCCATCATTTGAGTCGAAACCAGAAACGGTTAGGTTGGAGCTATATAACAGGTTTCGTGCTAAGAAGAAAGGGTTTAATGACCCTTTAGAGCCTTTAGAGGTTGGAGTCATATAACAGGTTTTGTGCTAAGAAGAAAGGGTTTAATGACCCTTTAGAGCCTGTTTCCTACGAAGATATTTTTTATTCGGCGGGCACGTGTCATCAACTTAGCTGTTGGGAAAGGCATCTGAAGAAAATAGCGGTATTTGACCGGGTGGCGTCACCCTTCAAGAAGCCCAATCTTGTTTGTTTGCCGTCAACGGGCGGTGCAGGCGGCAGTTAGAGAAAAATCAACGACACGGCAACTCCCATAACAAAAAGCGACAGCTAGCAAGAGATGGCGTCGAAGAACATTCGACGCATCCACAATTTGTTTTTAAGATTTTTCGAAGTCGCGAACTGCTAGGTATGCTTCTGCGCGTTGGCAAGGGTTGACTTTCGAACACGGGAGGCGTTATAAAACTTTCACATTGGGTAACCCTTTGAGTGCCACACCCGGTTATATTCGGCCACATTCCACTCTGGTTTCAGTTAAGGTTTGCTTCGTGCCCCTCAGTGTTATATAAAGGATAGGGATCTGGACACATTTGTTGCATTTTTCCCATTTCTTTTTCAGTAAATTTTACACGAGTTCATTTGTCTTTCCATAATAAAAGAAAAAAAGAACTTCAATTTGGACATTTCACTAAATAGAATTGTACATGTAAAAGAGAGCTTCAATTTTGGATATTTTACTAAATGTAACAATCCTTGTGAATTTTCTTTGATACTTTATTGAAATATTTTTTTTTTTTTATATTATATGACTTTCATGGAAACAGCGTAAATGTTGTTTGAGTTTGCAGAGGTATGATCTTATAAAAATGTACCTAGTTGTGAGTAGCGTTATTTCCTATCCCTGTCTCCTTGCTGTGTTGTCTTTGCGCTACATTGTAAATATAAATAAAATGCTGTTTACAAATGTTTTGCAGTTGCACGCTCAAGCCCTTCCAGGTTGCAGCGGGTGAAACGAAATGCTAAACAATGTATTTTTTTCCATAGATACATTGACTAAGCAATGAGTGTGTATTTGTAATAGAGAAGATGTTAATATCATTCGCAATCAATTTCTAGAAATGAACGTTCTACTGCAATTTTTCGCAGAGCTAGGAGTCTACACTTTCAATTTCATTCGTTTTAAGCCAGAGGTTCAGAAGCTGACCTTTCTAAACAATGTCTTTAAAAAAAACAGAAACCGAGTAGTGTTTTTAGCCTTTTATTGTACTTCAAGGCGTATACACGGATTTGTTAAGGACTTACGTGTCCGGAGTTATAAGTATTTAAAAGAATATTTTGAAAAAAGGAAGCATTTATGACGCCTAATAATAACATTCAAGAAAAACATTCACAATCTGATATAGTGCATTGTCTTCGGGTCGTTTTCTGGATTTATTTGTTTTGTCGCTTTCACCTGTGTAATGTGACTTGGTGCTGTACCGTCCTAGGCCTCTGGCCGTTTGTAGGCACTGAAAATAAATAAATAAATAAATTTTGGGCGCTCCTCACCGGGGCGAAAAGTGCTTAGTCACCGGGTTGTGTACGAAGTTCAAAGCCCAGTGCACAAATATGGTAGTACTCCCAAGGCGCATATCGGGGTGCTCTATTGTTTTTGCAAAGAGTTCTTTTCATTTATGATTTTGGGACTGTAGAAGCTATTATTGCGTTTTGTCTAGAAGGGGATCAACAGTTTTGTAGACTACCGGCTCTAGGGATTATAGCCTATTTCAGAAGCATCCTGACTTTCCGTGGCTGGCATAAATGTAATTCTCCGTGTTGTGACAGTATAGATTAAAAAAACGGGTTATCACTAGGCGGTTTTTGAATTATTGACAGTACGACCCCAGTATTGCTAAGAGGAATGAAACTACCCTCCAGACTTGACATCATTAAACCAGCTAAAATGCAGTTGGTGTAGTAGTAATTGCAGAAGAAGATTTTAATCACACACACAAACACGTACACGCACACGCGCACCAAAAACACATACACCCACGCACATATATAATACGTACAAACTGTCGTTTAGCCTTACTTAAAATCGTAAATTAGCCAATGTTCAAAAAACCTAGTAATAACGAATGTGAGCAGTGATGCAATGACGCGGGTGGAGATCCTACCATTATTGAATACTCCGTTTGTGTCCTTTTATATTAATACACGCTTCTCGTTTTATCGAAGTGACATACCACATTTTTGCATTATTGTGCCAGCGATGTAGTTTACAATTTTGCGTTGTTTTGGAATTACCTGTTGTATGAGAGCGCGCGCTCCCGTGAAGGTACTGTCGCATCTTAGGTGTTTTTTTTACTCCCGATTTAATGCATACAACGAAATAAATTGTTTTTTTAATTAATAACAATGCCCAATACGCGTTTCAGCGAGCTGACTGCCTAATATTTCACTTATATGCAGTAAAGATCCCGGCACCCCACGAGCCAATATAAGTACACACAAAAAGACAGCGTGCGAATTTTGTCACATCAAGAGCACAAACTTAAGAAAATCGATTAAATGTTGTTTTTTTTAAACTGGGGCTTGGGTTAGTTGGTAGAACACGTCTTAAATGGTGAGTACTATAGCGCACACAAGGAATGAACCGGTGGCAAAAGTCGCCGCTTTCAAGGAACTACTGTTGCAATGCCAGTACACACGTTGTATACAGTGTTACTTTGGGGTTACGTTTGCGGAAATTAACTTGGTATATATTTCGCAACCTCAAGGCGCAAGCCACGTGATGCGCAGCGTTCCCGAAAGAAAGCCCTGTTAAAGCTATACCACTCCAGAGGGCGTCGAATGCAAAGATCCTCATTCTTTCGGTGGGGCACCAAAGCTTTGACCCTGCTATTTCGGAAATATCTGCTTCCGCCAGGAACGCGCTTGTTCGCCCCCACCTCTTATCCTGCAGACTTTCGTATGAAAACGAGGCAGTAGTGCTGCGCTTGAACACAGAGGGTGTTTATGAACTGGGATTAATGAAAAAGCTTGACGCTCGAGTTTGAAGGAAAAAGCTGTAGACGCCGGCCAAGGCAACATAAATGATGGAAAGCCCGTTGCCCCGTGGCAGGTTATGCATGAGCATCCGAAGCGTAGAAAAGAAATCATTAGTGATAACAACTCATACATGATCAGAAATAGGAATACACGATTGAGACCAGAGAGATTCATTAAGAAGATCAGTGGGAATTGAACTCCGGATGATGGCATGAGCTGTTCTACATCTTTGCTAGCCATCACAAGCAGTTTCTTTTTTTTAATCAGCGCATATTTTCAAGTATACATTAAAATCACACTTCATGGTGCTTTGGGGCAGTTATACAGCCGCTGCAGGTGGGAAGTGAAGAAAGCACTATTAACTGAACTAACATGCCGCCGACGGTTGCCCGCAGTAGCCTGCGACTGTCCGTAGCGAGTGATGCTACTTTGACATGACCAAGGCCTTTGATAAGCTTGACCACCAGATACTTTTGTTGAAATTAAAAGAATACGGACTATGCACCTTGTATTGCGCATGGTTTGAAAGTTACCATTCAAATCGCCAAAACTTTGTTAGATTTTTAAATTGTGTGTCGGAGACATTTGTATCTTTATCTGGCGTACCCCAAGGTTCTAACCTTGGACCACTCCTGTTTTTGATATATGTTAACGATCTACCATCTTCCATCAGAAACTCGAAACTGCTTATGTACGCCGATGACTTTAAGCTTTTCCGTGTGGTTGACAAGGTAAATGACTGCATTCAGATACAAAATGACATCCGCTCCGTTCAACATTGGTGCATAAAAAATAGGCTTCAACTGAATCCAAAGAAGACTGTAGTAATGTCCCTTACTAGGAAGAAGGGGAGCATAGTCTTCGACTACACTATATTTGAAGAGCAAGTGCTGCGGGTTCTCTATGTACGGGATCTTGGTGTCTTTGTGGACTCGAGATTGGATTTTCGCCTCCACGTCTCTCGCATTTGGTCAAGGACTTCGCCAACTGGGTGTAATTTCGCGGCTGGCGAAAAAATTTCGTCGCTCTGAGTGTCTTTTATGTCTGTATTGTGCTTTGGTTAGATCACGCCTCTAGTTCGCGTCTGTGGTTTGGAACTCTGTAACAATGTTACATAGTAATCTTATTGAAAACGTGCAGCGTAAGTTTATAAGCATTTTATACGACCGACATATTGGCCGCCGCCGTTTCTACAATTACCATTCCCTGCTCACTGACCTCGGTCTAGTGCCTCTGCACGATAGACGAATTGCAAAAGACATGCATTTCCTGCGTCAAATTGTGCATGGTTCTCTTGATTGTGCCCAGCTGCTGATGTCGCTGAGGTTCCGGGTACCGTCAGGGAGGACATAAAATTGCAAAGATACTTTTTATCCTGATGTGCGGGCATCTTGCCCAATGACGCGTCTGCAACAGACTCACGATGCCTTTTTGGTGAAACAGACATTTTCGCCTGATTGTGTTTTTATGCCATACTTTTATGTATCTCTGTACTGGACAGTGCACTGCTGCTCAGGCCACTTGGCTGTTTGCAGGCACGCAAATAAACCCCATCTATCTATCTATCTATCTATCTATGCTTCGTGCAACATACTTATCACGCAGGCGACCATCGGAGGCAAGTTTTACTTGGAAGCAAGTACAGCATACTTGGTCCGCAGGGTACACGCGCTGGCGAGTTATACTTGGTCTATCATAGTTGGTTCGCAGTGGACCGTTGGGGATGATTCATACTTAGTCCAGGGTACTTAGTAAGCAGGCAACGGTCAAAGGAAAAGTATACCTAGTGCAGCATACTTGTTTCGCAGGCAACCACCGGCGGTCAGTCATGCTGAGTCCACTATGCCTATTTCGTAGTCCAAAGCTGGCGACATACTTAGCCCAGCATTCTTATTCGGCGGGCGGTCGTCGGAGGGCTAAATCCCGTTCACCCCGAAGCCGACAGTTCGGTGGAAGCTAAGCACTAACCGGACCAATCGACCACCTCCCCTTTACTTGATCTCGCGTTCTGCACACGGCTATTGTACGGGAGCGTGGTCTCGTGTCCAAACTTGAACGCCTGACTTGTTCAACGAGCACCATGGATTCCACCGCATTTTCAGCTTAAGGAGTGAGGAAGTGATGTCATACTTAGTCCACCATAATTATACCTTTGTCCGGTCACAACTGGCCCAACAATCAGACGAAGGCAATCAAGCAGTGTAAAGAGGGCATCCTCACGGCGCTCCATTTATTTGTGGGTTTGCTATAACCGACTGAACCAATCACGCAAGAAAGTACACTCTAAAAAAAAAGGTAGTCATAGGCGACTACCTTTGGGGTGGTAAAAAGTTGTCCCAAATATAACGACCCCTAGGGTAAAAATCACGACACCACAAGTAGTCAAAAAGCAGGTAGTAAAATTTTACTACACCCAAAAGCAACATGGCGGCCGGTTAGCGAGGCTCGGATTTCCCGGTAAGGCCTAGCGAACAGCACGGCTTTTCGGCCGAGTGAGAGAATAGGGCGCATAAGCCCATTTGACGTCTTCCAAGCGCCATCAGACACTCTAAACATCCGTCCTTAGACACCGGTACCGTAGCTATTAGCCGGGAGGACGGCAGCGTGTTTGCCGGAATCGCCACGATTGCAGCCGACGGCATCTCGATAGATTGACTGTATTTTTACCCCCGGCGGAGAACGCTCGAAAAAGAAATCGTAACGCGAGGAATGGGCACGCTGACTTTATTGAAGAAAACGTATGCTTGTCGTATGCGGCGATGAATCGCTGGGCACCTTCGTCGACACCGACGGGAGGCGTACAACTCGCACCAACGCCCCGATATCTTTCGTTCTTTTTTTTTTCTAACTCGTCTTGTTTGCGCCTACCTTAAACGACGTGGTTATCCATTGCTGCCTGCACTTCGCAGCTCTTCGACACAGAACAATCATTTAGGTGGCTGAGTGGCACAATTATCACGATTGTTATCAAATTCAGAGGCACCGTAAGGATCCCAGTGGACCATATGCCAGCTGTTTGCAATCAATAGCTACAGGACTGCACAACACAGCTTATTGAATCAGGCGGCAGCTTGCGCCACCTAGGAAGTGTTGTAACCGCTAGATGGCACTAAAAAAAATGCTCATCCACCTACTCATATTTGAACTACGTACTGCACCTACAGCTCATGCGCCAACACACATCAACCACGACACAGAACACCTGCTACAGGGACATACATATCAACAGTACAACAAGGCACAAGCAACCACAACACAACACAACACCTCCGCGACTCTCTACACTGACCACCCTACCGACCCGATTTGTATATATGCCCTACTCCGTTCTGACAAGGATTAGGCAAGTGACTGGCGCTGTTTAGTAGATGCATACAAAAAGTGTCTGCAAGTATTATTAGTATACAGGTGTTCTGTGTATTTAAATAGGCCGGTTAGACACTTCCCTTAATCTAGCGCTTCGAAGGGCAACATAATATGAAAGTAATGGGCTAAAGTAACACCGCGCGGCATGCTCCCGATCAGTTTCGGTTTCAGATTCACGCAGTGATAAGTTTTTCGATTTGGGTAGTTCAGCAAGGCCCCGCCAGAGCGCCGCTGGCAGCTAGAGCAAGATGGCCGCACGCAGCAGCTCGCTCAAAGGCGTACCGTCGGCGTCATTTTACTCGAAAAACAGTAAGTATATGGCTCTGCCGTCCTATATTCGGCACTTTTTTTTTGCTCAGAAAGTCTTCCGCAACCACATTATTCCGTTCGTTGTTGTTTTTGAGGCAAGCAATGTTTGAAGCAATGTTACTAAGCCCGTCCGCTTAGTAACATTGCTTCAAATTCCTGCGTATCATTTTCGATACAGTGGGTCGTAATTGATGGCACAATTTTTGTATCAATTCTGATAAGTTTTCTTGGTAAAGCTTTGAATGGTACAGGTTTTAACAGTTTTTTTTAATTTATTTTTCCTTCTAATTTTAGGTCCCGAAGTTAGGAACATATTGAACCGCATCGTCGCCGGCGAAGATGTCAGCGATCTTAGTGATCTGTCGGAAAGTAACCACGAAGATTACACTCCCCCCGCCGCGGCTGAACCCTCTGAGACAAGTGATGATGAAGAAATCGTAGAAGATTCCTTCGGGTCATCTGTAGCTTCGTCTTCTCGTCCAGACAACAAACGGCGAAAGGAATTGCTCCAAAACAGTCTTGTTGAATTTTCCAAAGTATTCTCTGAGCCGGATGCCATGGATTGACCATAGTTCCTTTTCCGCCAGTACTAATATGCTCACCATGCTAGTGGAACAAACAAATGTGTACAGTACGCAGAAATACGGCAGCTCCGTGATCACAACTCTGCAAGAGCTGGAGCAATATGTTGGAATATACCTGAAAATGGGGCTTACAAAAATGCCGAACGTCAGGTGCTACTCGGAGAATGGGACAAGGTATTCTCCTATCGCTGACAAGATGTCGAGAAATCGTTTCTTGAAGTTGATGCAATGCATGCATGTTGTAAACAACATGGAAAGCACCGAAGAAGCAAAGAAGGACAAGTTGTGGAAGATACATCCTTGGATTTCATTATTGCAGCACAACCTCAAGAGCATTGCACAAGAAGAGTTCAATGCGGTGGATGAGATAATGGTCTCATTTACAGGAAGGAGCTCGCTAAAACAGTACATCCCAAACAAACCAACGCCGCGGGGTTTCAAGCTTTAGGGACGGGCAGGCACAACCGGTGTCCTTAACCAGTTTGAGGTATACCAAGGCCACTCCAAAGAAAAGCACATTTTTGACTTGGGGGTGATACTGTCCTGGGCATGTGCTCTGAAATCCCTTCGAATGAAGACTTCAAGGTTGCAGCCGACAATTTTTTTTAGCTCTTTGAACCTTGTTGAAGAGTTAACGAGAGGAATACAGTACGTTGAAACTCCGAGGCAAAATCGGCTGAGAGACTGCAAACTCCAGGATGAGAAGACTCTGAGAAAAGCTGGCCAAGGCTCACATGATTACAGAGTTGACAATGGCAAAGGAATTGTGGTAGTTCGCTGGTTTGACAGGAAAGCTGTCACCCTAGTGTCAAACTTCGTCTCTGTTGAGCCAATTCAGCAGGTCAACGGTATGACCGGAAGGCCAAACTCCACATTGACATCACACGCCCTGGTAATTGTTGGTACGTACAACAGTTTTATGGGGGGATCGACCAGCATAATTATCAGGTGTCGCTGTACAAATACACCATTCGGTCCAGGCGCTGGTACATGTACGTCATATATCATGCTATCTTCATCTGCGTCGTGAATGCGTGGAGTATTAACAGGTGCCAAAGCCATCAGCTGAAGGAGCGGCCACTCAAGCTGAGAACCTTCACTGCCAGTTTATCAGAAAGTCTGATCTCTACTGGAAAAGCACCAAGAGGACAGCCGGCCAGTCTGCCTTCGCCTCGGATGAAAGAGAGGAAGTTCACGCCAAGTCATCCCCAAGATGACGTTCGAAAAGACGGGGTTGGGTATCTTCCAATTGTGACGAGCAACTGACTTCGATGCAGGAACTGTGTGCTTAGTGCGAACACATTTAGCACAGTTGTGTGCGCGCAATGCAATGTAACTCTGTGTCTGAAAAAGGAGCGCAACTGTTTCTTTGAATACCACAAGCCACGAGACTGCAGCAGGCAAGGAGGTAGCAGAAAAGCCCAGTGTATCATATTTGATACGTTCAATAATTTTTTACTCGTTTGAAATTTCATTGTTCTTTTTGTATGAATGTACTCACCTTAGCCATAAATAAAGGCAAAGTTTCTACAATTTTAATTTGCCTAGAAATATGTTTGGGCTTAAATTTCTCAAGCACTTAAATTTAGTGCTTGAGAATAGGTGACAATTGTAGCAGGCAAACACTGGCGGCACGCTTTCCCGTGTTGATCGAGTGACCAATGAGTCGCTCTGCTCGCTCCACTTTAGAATCCCCTAAATTATACTTATGTGAAAAAAAAGAATTGGGGTACCTGTAAAAGAAACAAGAACAACTAGCATAGCCGAGGGGTATTTTTTTTCTTTTTTTTTTGTGCTGCATTTGGAGAACATATACACCCATATCAAATTATTTTAAATCTTTCAGTTTTCTGTTGACAACAAAAGGTTGACACTTTCCAAGTATGGGGACACTTGATATAAACAGTGTATTAAGCTCAAAACATTAGGGCATTACAACCAAAACTATACTGTATATATATGTATAAAGTGGCTATAATGAAGACAAAGTGTTCAGGTGGCAATTGTTCGTATTCTTTTATTTTCCAAACCTGATTATACAATCTTATATTGAAAATATTTTCCTGTAAAAAATAAATAAAACTTTTAAAACAACCTTGTAGGTACTTTTGAAACATTGTGGAAATGGAAATCTGAAAAGGAGTCTTTTTCCAGCACTGGACTATCAAACTATAATAATTATAGTAATGATACTTTCTGAAGCCAGAAACAACACTTTGAATATGAAACAAACCAGAAAACTTCCATGAAAACAGGGAACATTTAGCCAAAAAACAATGTTATGTATGCATTACAAACATTAAATCATCAAAATATGCAACATCACAGTCACTTCACCATTCTAAAAAAAAAAAAATACCTGAAAATATGTATAACACTAAAAGGGATTGATTTACACCAAGCAAGATACTGGGACATATAACCAAAGTTTCAACAATAAAAAAGTATGAGTGGGTACTCAAAAATAACCGGAATGAATTTCAGGAGGCCGGGCATTCGTAGTACCAGCATCCACCTCTTGCAGCGCTATGCGGCACCCTTCCTAAGTCAGTTTGCCGACCGGTGTCGTCTGCTAAGGATCTAGAGGCATGTTGTGAATTTTTTCCCCAAGCGCTTCAAAATCATTCCTCGTTTCTTGCAATGTCTGACTTGAAGGACCTTCAACATTCATAAAATGATTTCCTTTCAAGACTTTTCATATGGGTGAACAGAAAAAAGTCACACGGGGCGAGGTCCTGAGAATACAGGAGGTGGAGAAGTGGTGTCATGCCATTTTTGATAAAAAAATTGTTGCACTGACAGGGCAGTGTCTGCTGGGGCATTGTTGTGATGGAACTATCATTCCCCCTTTCCCTCATATCGGGGCATTTCTGCCTCACTGAGTTTCGCAAGTATCGCGAAATTCCCAGGTAAAACACCTGATTAACAGATTCACCAAGAGGAACAAACTCGGAGTGAACAATGCCCAAATTTTTCTGTGTTTTCTTCAGTTGAGGAGGTTGAGGGTCGCCCAGAACGAGGTTGGTCATCGATCAATAATTCACCAGTCTTAAAGCGAGAAAACCACTCATAGACTTGCGATTTCTTATTAGCATGTTCTTTGTAAGCTCTCTGAAGCATTACGAGAGTTTCGGCACTGTTTTACATAAAGCAATATTTCACAGCCACATGTTGTTCCTTCACATCAGACACTGCAAAAAAAAAAAAAAAAAGATTCTGAAGTGCTCGGAAAAAATATTTATAGCAGACAATGCCAGTCGGCAAACTTGCTCGGAAGGGGTGCTGCAAAGCGCTGCTAGCGGCGGAAGCTGGTATTACAAACAGCCCGCCTATCAGAAATTCATTCCGGTTGCCTTTGCATCCAACCTGCTACAAATCACTACACCAAAAGCTTTCGATATATGCCATGTTTAAAAAAAAAGATGGCAACCAGTCAAATAGGCTCAATAAACCTTATGAAAAATTGTTTGGTGATCTGACAACACTGAGAGCGTCGTCATTTTAATGTTGGCAAGCGTCGTCGGTACCAAAGCACGGTGGAGGCATCCGAGAGAGCCGTACGGCCAGTGTACGATAGCGCAGCAACTGTTTTCCGCCTTCTCACCATGAAATGTGGACAAACAGTTTAAACAACCTACCGCAACTGTCTGATGAAGCTCTAGGAGGCCTGCGCACGCTGGCAGCAACCTCGTCGAAGCAGCGGAGCAAGTCCTACGCCTTTGCTGTGGAAGCTTACACACTGCGGGTTGTCGCCAGCGTGTGCACAGGCCTCCGAAAGTTTCGTCAGACAGTTGCGGTAGGCTGTTTAAACTGTTCGTCCACTTTCCATGGTCAGAAGGCGGAAAACACAGCTGCCGCGCCATCACACACTGCCCTCCACTTCAGTACCGACAACGCTTGCTAACATTAAAATAGTGACGCCCTCAGTGTTGTCAGACTACCAAGCAATTTCGCATAAGGTTAATTGAGACGAGGCAATTTTCTCTGTAACATCAAGCAACATCGGCCACAGTGTGCGCCCAAACAATGGCAGACTTCGATAATTGGTGCTGCAGCTACCATACTCCGTTCACCTCTAGGCTGAGACTGTGGTGGAAGCTACGTCCTCGTTAGACCAGTCATATGCCTCTGTTTTGCCACATCATCACGCTCCCGGCCATACCCACACGCAAAGAGTTGGGTCAGGTGATAAGAGCAGTGATGTGATTGGTCATAACCATTTTGGAGCAGCTGTTGGAGCAACCACAAATTCATTTTGGAGAAGCAAAAAGAGCTTTTGGAGCATAACCACACACTTCATTTTCATTTATATCACTGCAAATGTGAAGAGAGATGGCAAATATTAGGAGAACAAACACTAGCTGTTTAGTTGCTAGTGGAAGCACCAGACACGGTAACAAGACGACGACTGATGACGAGCAGCGCAAACTGCCGTGAATGATTATTTTAGGTACGAAATCTCACTGAAGAAATGTTAAAATACAATCATTTTGAGCACCTAGGTTTATGTGTCCTTCAAGTTCTAAGGGGGGTTGTGACAAAACTGCAACTTTTAATTCAGACAAAAAAACAAAGCATAAACAATAAACCTACAAGAGTGCATATACCTTCTTGCACCCCGTCTCGCTCTGGAGGAGTAAAAATCAAATTGGACGTTAAGTGATTTATACAGAGTAAGGTCGGTCTGCCAGGATGAGGCGACACTGGTTTACACTTTAGATGAGCAATTTTGCCAGTGCAGTACGACTGGTAACCTGGGGTCTTTAACGTGCACCACGCAGTAGTGATACACGATCGCACGCCGGTACGATGCTCATCCAGATCGTAACGGGCAGGGGTGGGGCTTGAACCCAGGATCTCTGGGTTCTGCAGTGAAAGCTTTCGCTCCACGCGCGTCAAGCTGAATGTGCGCTTTAGCCCACTCGGCCACCGATCCCCCCCTCTCTGGAGGAGTACCTTTCCCCTTAGTACGCGGGTGAGCTGCGGCGAAGCAAGACACGCAACATCGCGACGCCTGGTTCGCAATTGTTGCTTCACTGCATTACACCACTATGCGGTGAGCACACTCAACAAAGCTAACTAATCCACCACAACAGACCACGAACACGACACTTGTTGCAAAACTTCTGAGTACTGTCAGTGCTTGGTGCGAAATCAAATGGAATAGTATGTTATTTGAGGCGATTATCGAAAGTCCTGAAAACCCGCACGAGCCTACACTAACGATTCGCCCCGGTAGCAAGGCCTGCAGCTGTTATATTTTCAGTATTATTTAATTCAACTTAAGTTCTGGTGCAATGGTGGCGCAAATTCCTCACATTTTTATCAAATGTAGCAAGTGTAGCAGAATTAGCACTTTGGCGCAGTTTGGCACAAATGGCGCAGCAATCGCATCACTGGGTGATAAGAGGAAGGCGGCTGATTGGTCCGGCAGGGTGAATATAATATAGCTGGCGCACACTTTTGAAAAGGGTCTATTCAGGAGCAGCTGACAAGCTGTTGGTGGCTGCAATACAAATAGCAGAAGTGCATACTGCAATGTTCACTCGTCTCCTATCATTTTTATATAGCCTTTGTTCTTGTCATGGGCAACACTGGATCCCACAGCTGCCGGCATGTCGTGGTCGAAACAGGTTAACGACGACAACTGATTTATTGCATACAATACGTGGTCTTGTGGGTTGTCGGGCTGGTGGCATCGATTACATGATGGGCCTTGTCTGCTAACCCTCTTTCGCATCTTTTTGCTGGTGCTTGCCACATCAGGTGCTGTGCTTGACGGTGGGCTCTGGTGTTGCCACAGCAGTCCTAAATCACTGTAAAAAAAAAAAAAACGGGGTGACAAACCTGTAACAATGTAGCAAACATAGATGTTTTAGGCTGGCTTCGCACGAAAAATCTTTTTCAACATTTTGACATTGCGAGGAAAACAGAATTCTGCAAGTTTCACGATGTAAACCAACAAGCACGCCCCCCAAAGGATTGAGGATCCATTCCACCGCCTGGCCATGGTCTGACGAGCAGCTGAAATCTCGTTACATCTTAGTCACAATAGCTGCAATTCCAGTCTCTTGAGTTCACGAACAGCAACCGCTGAAATAGCAACATGCTATTTCTGGTATGATCACCATCCAAAAATACAATTAGTTCATGCTGTATAGACCCAAACTTTTGGAGTGATAACATGCAACTATGCCTATGTCTTTTGCTGATGCACCTGGAACCATAAATTACAAAACTAGAAAATATAAACCAATCAAATTTTGTTGTCAATTAACCTTCTGACCCTGCAGTGATAATGAAATTAAACTAGAAGCATATACAGATTCATTAAAAAATATGTTTAATATATATCTTGAATGAATTGCTATATTTTCATTGTAAATGTCCCATTCTTGCGAGCACATCCAACGCAGTCATTGAAATGTGACAGGGACATCTTCGGACATTTGGGATGCGAGTCACCTCACCACGGCCATTGCTAGCCTGGCTGCAAGAATGCCAGTTGACAGTGTCACCAAATACTTTACCAGGAAAAATACATTTGTCTCCATTCATTTACGCCAGCGCACCCACAGTGCCAAATGTTGCTCTCCTAGCGGTGTAAACACCACGCATCTGAGAGAATGCATGAGGATCACACCGTCCACGCTGTACTGCAGTCATGCCGCACCAAGGGAGAGGGCTGCCGTGGGCACACCGAGATACCGGGTTTGCCGAGACAGCAGAGGCAGCTGTCTCGACTAGTGCTCCAGGTGTCCGCAACCATAGATGGCAACAGTCACCTATTGTTGCCATCAATCATCCTAATAGACAGATCTCACTAAGCGTTCCACGCATGCGTGATGCGACCATAACTTTAGTTCACAGGAGGCAGGAGGCAGTGCGCGAGACGGCTCGTGTCGTCTCGTCACGTGCAAAGCTCCAGCGGGGTTCTCCCACATGCAGAAAGACTTAAAGGGACCATGAAACGATTCTGAAATCGAATTTCATCCACCGGACGCCGTAAAAGGTGTGAAAAGAAACACAAAAACACAAAAATTGGAAGCCAAAAAAAATTTTTTGCTATAGAACTTTTAAAAGAAAACTGGACTCTTTTGCGCCTTCTTTCCTTCGAAAGCTCTGTGACTTTTCACTGCTATGCATCCGCGGAACTGCAGCACGTCAGCCGAATCCACGTCGCCTATTGGGTAAGCGCCTACCTCACCAGCACCGCGATCATAAACAATAAATAGCCGGCAAATGTTTCCTAAAAGTTTTGTTAAATAATATTCAGATCCACATTTTGTAGCATAATTAGAGATGTGTGGCGAAAATTGCCAAATTTGATAATGCTGAGAGCCAAGCGCCATCTATCGTGTGGTAAACGAAGCTGAGAGCCAGCTCCGGAGGAACTCCATGGGACAAATATGTTGCGAATAACCGACGAATTTTGCCCGGCAGCTTTTGCTCTGCGCGTGGAATCAGCACAGTGCCTGCTACGTCGCGCGCAAAGCAAGCGTGCCGTCGGGCGGCGTTCGCCAGTTATTCGTCACATAATTCGTTCCATGGAGTTCAGCCTTTACGCACTTTTTACGATCAGATCAGCATGGCCGACAGCGTCGCTTTGTCGCGACGACCAACGAACGTTTTTTTTTCTACGTGTTCTTCTCGCGCGTCCCGACTTCAAGCAGCAAGAAAAAAGTACTTGAAACAGACCATGACGAACAAGAATGCTGGATCCACGAACACCCGAGAAAAGCTACGACTGTCACGAATCCACCGACTCCGACCAAGCAAGCTGCGCAGAATATAGGCCTAGCAGGCACTCCGTCTCTGTGCAGCGTTGCCGCGTTGCTTCAACGGTATTTGGCCAAGACCGTCTGCCCACGACCGGCTGGCGTGCTGAATGGAATATGCCCGCGCCACCCTTGTGGACCCTTCCCGTATTTTGATCGCTGACCTCAATTTTAAATTACGAGGTGAGGTCAATCCCATCCCCTTGTTTTCCGAGGCAGTGTTGACGAACACTGTCGTCGAAAAGAGACTCTCGTCGATTCTATCTTCTTGTTTTGTGTGATATAGAGCTCAAATAAACGCCGTATGGATTACCTTCGTAACACGGTATGTACACTTTGTTATTAGTATGCCATTTTTCTTCTGACACGACTGCACGTCACTGTCGAGCTAAAAAAGTTTGTGGGAGCTACGTGCAATGCCGGGCCAACCTTCCTTTGCCGAGTGCCGCGTCAGTATCAAGTTGCAATCGTAAAAGATCGGTCCCGAAGCGCTCACTAACAGCGCGAATACAGCACTTCCATCAAACGCGCGCGTCCGCTCAGAGTGTGAACAGGTATTTACGTGGCTCTTGCTGACACTGTCGTAGTTCAAACGTATCTTTTTTAGCGTCGGCTCGCTCCTGCATCTCCGAGGCCGTGAAAAACGCCGCGGCGATTTGTTTCCATCTACGTCGCTTTGCAAACGACTGACACGGGTCGCCTTTTACCAACAATGACAGCTGGGTTGACTTCTGGAGTCTTCACCGGAAGACTCGCCGCACTTCCCAACAGGCATACCGGCGTATGAGACTAGTCCCATGCTGTCGCTGTAGCGCAACATATCTCATTGAATTTCGCACAGCTGCGATGTGTCCATGGCTATCACGGCGATGAGAGGCGTCGATTCAGAAAATACGTCGGTGACATCAGCGCAGTAAAACCTACCGGCGCACCCCCAACTCGCCGCCGCTAACGCTCCCACTCTCCTACTGCCGAGAGAACTTCCGGTTCCTGTCCCAGCGTACGTCACGACCGTCAAAATTACGCCGCAACTTGTTTTGCGGTCAGTTGGAGAGAAAGAAAAAGTCGATATTCCATTATTTTTTGTGTAGAAATTAATGAACCGAGACGAAAACGGATGCCTGTTCGGCATTCAGTGAACGTTGAAGGTTTAATGTAAAAGTTATCTGGCAAAAGTAAAAAGGTCATTTCATGGTCCCTTTAAGTTCCTTTGATGCATTATGGCAGCAGCGGCTTAACGAAACTGGCTGGTGAGATTGGTCTATTCGAAGGCAAAAACCCTAAGGCTGCTGCACATCCAGTCGTTCCAACCACGTAAAGCCTGTTCGTGCCAAGGCCATTGGATTCTCATGGGGTGAGATATTTTCATAGTAAAGTATTTAATGTCGTCATGTCACACCCTGGTGGTTTTCAACACCCATGAGCTATATAATTCCTCTTCACTTTCAAAGAATTCTGTTACATAAGAAAGATGAGAGATAGAGAACAGGGATGGAGAAGAACGTCAGAAGAAAGGAGAGGTGAAGCAAAGCGACTGACCGAATCGTCCTGGGCGAGCCAACGCAGGACACCTGTTTGTGCGGAGCACGGGCTGGGGTGGTGTGTTGCCCAACCTGGGGGTCTTTGAAGGAAACCTAGCCCGGGCTTGGCTCAACTGCCAAGACCCCAGTTTCATCCGACACGGGGACACCTAGCACAGTCAGGCATGCAGGGGGCCTGAACCCACGCTGGGCTCGTGGTGATTGGTGACACCACTCACCAAACACCCACAAGTCTCCTGTGGCAACGCAACCCTGTAAAAAGACATTCATCACATGAAGTAGATACTGATCAAGCCAAGCGAGAGATACACTTCAACTGAAAAAAAATGAAGGGTCAGCTCAGACATATGATAGACGCCCAAGTGCGGTTGTCTGTCAAAACCAATGTATTTTACATGCTCCAAGTGAACGAATAGTTATCATAGATAAGCTCAAAGCTACAAAGCAAATGTACCCAAAATACTGAAAGCTGAGCTAAAGTGTTTAGCTCAGCTTTCACTAATAATGTTTTTGTTTCACTTGTCTATCTAATTAAGTGACACCTCTTTTTCAGCTACAAATGGAATGTGCTCATGTGAAACCTATAACTTCAAGCTAAATCTGGGTCATTCCTCCTATGCAGCGAGCTGGCTTGCTCAAAATGAAATTGGGTGGCCTTATCTCGGTCTCAAGAAAAAAATTGTCAAGGCTAGTGCTGCCTTAGCAAAGCTTTTTCTTGAGGCTTCCTTAGATAGACCGACTGAGTTACTTTTGAACAAACCAGCCAATAAATAGATTATGGACAAACAGAATCAAGATTAGACATTCCGCTGAAACGAGTAGCCAAGTGAAATCACCAATTAGCTGAATGCTCAGGCGGTCGTAACCTGCCAACTCGGTAGCCTTCAACAAAAACTCTTTTCATTGCATCAGTTGGCAAAGTAGATGTGAAACACATGCACGACAAAGACAGGCATTGTATGATGGTTCCTACATCAATCATAGCTGCCGTCCTATTACACTGTGACATGGCACGTCCCGACGTCGCATTGTGGGGAGCTGGCCGACGCAAGCAGAAATTGCAACTGCATATTTTGGTCATTCCACTGCAGTGTCAGCTGTATGCAGTTTGAATGTTTTCATGTTCTGCAAAGTTACTGCAAGCACCATGAGTGATAAGGAAGGTGTTGTGATATCACCATCTCAACTACAAACAAAGCATTGCAACGACAATGATGCCGAGAAGCGGTGCTAAATTCTGAAAGGCAGTGCATGCTTTGGTTTTGCTGCATAATTGGTTTTGCTTTAAAGTTCAGAAGGTGAAGAGGAATTGCAACAGCCAGGGTCCTCTGGGGTAACAACCGCTACGAAGTCACGTAAGCACTGTGGAAGGTGTTAGCTGTGCCGGGGCTCACGTTTCGCAATGACGCACTGTGCCTGTTGTCAGGTGCCTGTCATTATATACCTCGAGCAGTGCGAGAAAGATGTGCGTAGGTAAACAGTGAGGGCCAGTCAAGCAGCACCAAAAGAGGACCTGGAAGGGTACATGGGCTCATCCAGCTTCGACACCAGAGAGGCCTGAGCCAAGCTGGGCTTTGAGTGGAGCCTCAGCAGAATGCACGAAGGAGGACCAGACAGGCTTCCTTCATGTACGTCACAAAAAGGTGCCTACCACACACTATTAAGTATATAGGAGGTCGAATTTGGGACGCAGTCTTTCCTCAAAATAAGCTTTAGTCACTTTCCATGATCCCGGGTGTTGCTTGGGGTCTCGTGAAATGACAGCCCCGTCAAGTTCTTGCCCGCAGGTACCACGAAAAATGCCAAAAACAGCACCAAGAATACAAGAACGCACGAGAGAGGCTTATTTTCATTCACATTTTCTGCCTTGTATAGGAAAGCGACGCACCCTTGTGGTGATAGCTGGCAACTGGCAATTGAGCAGGCATTATCACTATACAGGAGGCTATGCTCCATGACGCCTATCCTGGGGCCCTATGTCGCGCTTTTGGACTCCCACGGCGACTAGGGAGAAGGAAGTGACGTCAAACGCGCAGCAAACGCAGATTGGATGTTGAGTGGTGAGAGTCGCTGATGACGAATTTCCGCAGAATAAAACAAAGAAAAAGTGAGCTTTGTTTCTTCTGCGGAAATTCGTCATCAGCGACTTTCACCAATCAACACTTAATCTGTGCATGTTGCATGTTGACGTCATTTCCTTCTCCCTAGTCGCCGTGGGAGTCCAAAAAGCGCAACATAGGGCCCCAGGCAGGTCAGTCATGAAGAGCTTGGCACAAACTTTCTTCTGGTACCCCGGTGTTGACAAAGACATTTAAGACCATGTAAGAAGGTGCGAAACATGTGCCCAGTCCTGTTAAATGCTCCTGGTGCAGGTTCTGGTCAGCTGATTGGATACCAAGCAACGCTGAGCATGGCTTATATTATGCCGTACTGCTGGAGAGTTACGTGATACTGATCGTGGTCCACTCGGAAACGAAGCAGATAGAAGCATCGGCCAAGACCACAGTGGAAGCGCAGTGCAACATCTTGATTGATTTGGACAGCCAAGGACACTTGTGTTTGACAACGGACCCAGATTAATAGTACTGTTTTCAAACAGTTTTACAACGGTCATGTACATCACCCCACCACCACTTTTATCACCCGCAGTTCATCAGGTGATCCAAGCATGCGATATGTGGAGACAAGGGGGCATTTATGAGTACTCTTTTTAACTGTTATTTTGGCTACCACATGAGATCCCAGATTGATTTTTGTCTATATGCATTTGGACTCGTCCCCGCACATGGGAGGCAACCATCCTTTTGGTGTGGGACAGACTGTGTGGCCGCGCAGTTTAGGCCTATGGTGGATTCCTGAATTGTCTGCTCACTTGATGGTATACGAATGACAACAGTAGGCACTTCAAGAGGACAGCACTAACAGCAGGCAGGTCAGCTCTGGACACAGCTTCCCCACAAGCAGACCGGACTGCCTGTAGTAATTTTTTGACGGAGAGGCAACAATGTTGGAAGTTCGGTGTTCAATGATCAGGCTGCTCCTTGGCAGCAGGAGACATCCAAAAAGGGCTGGTAGAGCGGCCAGGTGATGGGGTATCCTGATGAAGACGAGTAGTGGCCAGGGTTTCACAGTCAGCGCGAACCCTGCCGGTGACAAGGCAGAGGTGATTGACTTTTAGGTTTAGATTTAATTAACTATAGAGCAGAACATCAGAACTGAAGACAAGAATGGCAAAAGAGGCGCAAGCTCTGACTCGAACTTGCACTCATAATAGTACAAATAGTGTCTTGGGACGACGTAACAAACCAGTAAAAGCCAATTATTAGATTCTCCTTTGCTTATATTTTTTTTAAACAAAACCCCAAGAAAGACGTTCAGAGGGTACAGAATCAAAACTTGGAATATCCCCGGAACACTTCGAAATGAGTGAAATATGATCCATGATATCCGTAAATGGTAATCACATGCTTGTATTTTCAGCAGATGGCTATATTTTTTGTTCCAACTGACAGATTCTGGCGAGCGCTTCAAAATCAGCCATCGAGTTGGCAGACGCATCTCGGGATATTTGCCCGTGAAGTCACGCTCGCAACGTCACGGGCCATACGAGGCCAAGGGTATAGTAATTACGATCGTCGTCACTAGGTGGTGCCAGCTTCATCGTCAGCGCGTTACAAATACTGCCAAGTGGAAATGCCCGAGGTACGGTGTACCTCGGGCATTTCCGAGGTACACCGTACCTCGGAAAATGCTTTCAGAGGTGCGCCAAGCGCCGCTTGCTCCCCGTACGGCTCCATCAGTTGCGCCACACCGTGGTGTAGCGTGCCCGATGAGCCCGTGACGTGAGGACATTCCAAAAAGCGCACACCTCAACTACCAGGCGGTATTAGGAAATTGTTTTATTTCTTTTAAAATTGCTCTTCTTGCATTTACAGACGAAGACTGCTGGTTTGTGAGCTGCTGTCATGAAGCAAACCATGTCTACACAAAGACATAGGCACTAAATTTTTGCTTCCGTACCCCATTAAAGCAGAACGAAAAACTACTGCACTCCCCTTCTCAATATTTTTTTTTAACATTAGCTATAGAGAGACTACAATAATAAAAATACCAGAACACGACACTTATCTTCCAATACACACAAGTATTCAATGAGAAATGATATTGGAAAAACTTCATATCCGAGGAAAGTTAGTCATATTTGAGATAGTTGCAGTCAGAGGAAAATGTCGGCTTAGCGGCTGCTGTTGGGGTCACAGGCATTTATGATAAAACGTTTTCTTAGAAGGAAACCGAAAGAGAACAATTAATTTCACAGCACTGCGATTCACCGAAAGCACCCGTCTTGAACGGAGGGGATGCTAGCTCCTTCGCGTACGGGCAGCCGTCGATGAAGCTTCGTGTCGCGTGCTGGTGCACGCTGGTTCTACGGCATAGGGTTCGAGCGAGGAGGCCAATGAAGACAGCGGCCGTCTTGTAAACACCAACTTCTTGGGAGGCCGGAGCTGGGTGGCCATCTTGCGCGCTGACTATATTCCATTCATCCCTAAGCTGAGACTGTGGTGAAAGCTACGTATTCAATGGACCAGTCATACATCCCTCTTTTGCCACGTGATCATGCTCCCGCTCATACCCACACCCGAGGACTGGGTCAGGTGATGAAGGGAGGTGGCTGATTGGTTCGGCGGGCACGTAGTTCCCACTGCAGTCTCAGCTCAGAGCCGTGTATAGAAAGTTTGGTCAATGGGAGGTGCGGGCAGAGCCTGGGCATGCACCAGAAGCAGAAAGTGGGCTTGACATTCTCTCTTGGCCAACCAGAAGCCTAAAAGAATTCCTAGCGGTAGTAGGGAGAAACTGTTTTAATCACAGGTATATGTTGGTATATGGTTTTAATAAGCACGCAAGTGTGAAGTGCAGTGACCCTTCATGGTTGAAAATAGGGTGCACAGGATGTTACGATTATGATCTGCAGAAAGATGTAAGAAACAAATGTGCCGCTAAACTCTGTTTTGCTCGGGAGAGTGTGACCGCTCGGACGGTAGACTCCCGGCCCTCGGCACACGGGGATTATGTCGATCGTTCTGCCAGTCGCACTCTTCCACCATAATTTCGGATGACCGTGAGTTAAACATCACACGCACCACATTTTCAGTCACCGAGAGTTACTCCGACGCACTTATTAAGTTTGTTTCTCGCAACCACCGCCAGGGAATTATTTCCGGCTTCTGATTGGCCACATTCGAATTTGTGAAGACGCCCTGGAACACGCCCAGCCCGCTTTCGGCCAATGGCGCATCCTCATTTGTCC